>WEKX01025992.1:80807-240375 GCA_013390025.1 Pitta sordida
GTGCCTCATCCCCGGCCCATCTCCTCTCCCTCCCAGCTGGCACCGGGCAGGCTCCGCGGCCACCACCGACTGTTGTGCTGGGGAAGCCGCGCCGGGCGGGAAGAGGAACCGGGGCAGAGGGGGACGGGCAGCCCGGGCAGCCGCGGCCATAAACAGCTGCCGCTTAGAAGTTTATACAGACGGGGCTATAAAGCTAAATAGCAGGGAGAATGAATAAAGTTACGAGCTGGCGCTCTCGCCCNCGCCAGCCCCGGCTGCCTCGGCGGGCACGGGGCATCCTCCTCGCCCTCCCCATCCTCCCGCCTCGGCTCCTCTGTGCAGGGGAGGAGCTGTGCCCCTGACCGGCAGCCGGGCCGAGCCCAGCCCATCCCGGGGTGCCACTCCGTCCGGAGAGCCGTGATACCGGGCTGGCGAGGGGACCCCCAGGGGAAGCGGCTCGCCCGGGACAAAGTGTCCCCCAAGCCCCGCGTCCCCCCCTCGGGTGGGAGCCCCATCGCCGGCCTTGGGGAGCTCTGCCTGAGAAGGAGCAAGAAGCGATCGTACGGAGCCCAGCGCTGATAAGGATAGGGAGGCTCGGGGGCCCTTATCACTCTCTACAACTACCTGAAAGGACGTTGTGGTCAGACGGGGTCTCTTCTCTTAGGCAACCGGTGGCAGAACAAGAGGACACAGTCTCAAGCTCCGTCAGGGCAGGCTTAGGCTTGATATTAGGAAGAAATTCTTCACTAAAAGAGTGATTCGCCACTGGAATGGGCTGCCTGGGGAGGTGGTGGAGTCACCGTCCCTGGAGGTGTTTAAAAAGAGACTGGATGTGGCCCTTAGTGCCATGGTTTAGATGATGGGTTGGTGTTGGCTTATAGGTTGGACTTGATAATCTCAAAGGTCTTTTCCAACCTTGCATCAATGCTCTGATACTGTGATTTGCCATCGCCAGCGTCCAGCTCCATCACTGCGGGCTTGTTTCGGATAGACACTGCAGATACGTCAATACTTCATTAGTGAGCCGCAGGCAGCTTCCCCCAGCACCTATTTCAGGGCTGTCCCGGGAGAAGGCTCAGGGCTCCCGTGCACCAAGGGTGCAGGGCACTTCTCTGAGGGATGCCTGTGACATGGAAAATGAGGCATGTGGCTATTGTCTGGCTTAAATTGGCCTTTAACTCCTTTCAGCCTCTTCTCTGTCAAACATACAAGAGGGAGCAGGGATCAGTGCATGTAATGTATTTTGCCAAACTATGTACTAGTCTGGGTCCAGGCAAAAGCCTGATTATTGTGATCATAAAAGCTTGAACTCTGGGCCCTGGCCATGCAAGCCAAAACAAAGGTTGTGCTTACATCAGCGCCGATCCCTGTTGTGGGCATCTGGGGCTGCAGGACTCACTACATTGTGCCTACCCTGGCTGCTGTACTTCACTGCTCAACTGGAAAGAGCAAGGAAACTGTTTCTGAGGTGGATCCATGTTTTTCCACCTTGACAGGAGTTAGTATCTGTTCTGGGGTCATATTCTACAAGTTTATGTCCAAAATCAGCATTCCACTGTGCAGTATTCCCACCTTGGCTGCAGATGATGTCCCCCTGCACAATGTACCTCTCTGCTCCCGCTGGATGGAGCAAGGTCTTCCTAAGGGCTTTCCAACATCAGAGAAGATGAAACATCTGCAAGGGCACATAAAGTATTTCAGGATAAACACTCAGAAAAGAAATAACCCGCAGTGCTATTGCAGAATACAGGTTCACATTGCAACCCCGTGCTCTCCCCAGGCGCTCCCATTATCGCTGGTACCAGTCTGAGCCAGGCTTCAGGGGAGAACCGAAGGGGGAGACACAGCTTTTCTGTGCAATACAGCCAGCTCCTGGTGCCTCTCCCTGGCTTCAGAGAGGATGGACAGGGAGCTCCCCATAAGCAGTTTGAAAATCAAGGAAGCAGAGTCTGCTTGCCTGGATAAGGCTGGAGCACAGGGCTTGGGTCCCAGATGGACCTTCAGGACCTTGGCTGAGAGCACTGTTGTTGGAGCATGAGCACTGGAGCTGCGGTTTCACAGCAGGCAGACATTTTCCTGCACAGGCAAAGTGGTTTAGGACACTTCCCAGCCTTTAAAAGCTGGTTAAACCTTACATATATGCTGAACCCAAAGGCAGATGAGTTCCTGCAGCTCATTTGAGTAGGGACTGAAGTGAGACAGGCAGCTTGCCAACCCACATTTACCACTAATTGGGGTATGTTTATGTGGATGTTTGCTCAGAAAGGTCTTAGCTGGGCCGAGATCCTTCCCTGAGCATCTTCCCAGTCCTTTCACACTTAGATGGTGTGGAGGTACCTGCTGTCTGTGCAAGGAGTAGCACGAAATCTGCCCTTGCCTTTTGGGGGTTCCAGGTCAGGAACACACAGGCTCGCTTTCTACCTCTCATCTTGCAGAAGTCCCCTTCTCTCTGGTCCTTGGCTCCATCTCAGATTCCTCTTGGTGTGCACTACTTGCAAGATGGATCATAACAAATCCACCTGCCCGGATGACAGAGAAAGCCCCAAACCACTGTAACCACCTCCCCTCCCCTCCTGACATTGTTCATCCCTCCCTTGTTTCTGTACCAAAGTTTCAGACCATGACAGTGTCTGAAGAGGGACCACCCATGGTGGAAGGAAACCTTCCCCTACCTTTGGAAACTCTTAAAAAAATCTACAGATAACTGAAAACAGTCTGCTGGAGCCCAGGAGCCTCCGGGGGTGAACCTCACCCACTCACCTTGCCATGCCCCCGGGGCAAGCAGCAGAGGAGACCACAGGGGGAGAGAGGGCGAGCATCCAAATTCCGAAGGGATGTGCTGAGCTGTGCTGGTGTTTTCAGGCTCATGACTCCTACCTTCCAGCAGAGCTGCTTTCTGGAGAACAAAGCTGGTATCAGCATCTTCGTCCAAGTCATTTTTTCCTGTGCTGCAGAAGAACAAGCAGTTTAGGGAAAAGTGCTGGGAGTCATAGTCATTCCTCACCACGTGTCACTCTAAAGAGATGGGCAGACTCACAAAAGGGACAGCATAAAAAGGTGGCTGTAGCCCTAGCATGCTCTTGTCTTGTCCTGGTCACATCCCAGGCCAGTTCAGGGATTCTTGTACCCTCTCAGCATCAGCTGCTGCATGTCCCAGCATTACTGATTCTCCATGGGTTTCAGTGCCCAGTGTCCTTGGTGGCTTTGGTGGAAAGCAGCAGGCAGGTCTGAGTGCTGGCTGACAGCTCTGCCCCCAGGGCTGTGTGCATGTGACTCTCAGTCATGACTGAGCGGGTGGCAAAGGGGTACATGTACCAATGCATCACTAGAAACCTCCCAGACAAGCACTTGGCTGCTCAGTGAAGTGATTAATATTTATGCTCCATCCCTGCTAATATTAGGAGTTTGAGAACAATAGATATGTAAGGCTTTTATGGGGCTGTTAAAAGGAAGTCCTCAAAGACTCCTTTACTTAGAGGCCTATAATGGTGGGTTGCAGTGGCTTTAGCATGAAAAAGTATTTTGTCATATCTTCAACTCCTTCACTCTTTGCCTAAAGCCCTAATAGCTTTGTGATAAAAAGTTGCCACCTCCTCAATTGCTGAAACTGTCCTCAATTGTCCTTGAACTGCAGGGAAACCACATATGCTGGGCAGAGCGCTTGCAGGGAACACTCACTGCACTTGGGTTGTGTGTGAATGCCTTCACCCTGTGCAATGGCAGAAATTTTCTCCTGAAGGTTCTGGCTTCAGCACAGTGAAACCAACTACATAAAAAATACTGAAATTTGTCTCAAAACCCCACGTTGTCCATCCCTGCTGCCAAAACCTGCATTCTTAATAGAGGTTTGTCTAACCTGGTCTTAAAAACAGCTATTGGTGGAGATATGCCAACATATATCTTTTCCAGTCCTTATTTATCCTGCAGTTGGAAAGTTTCTCTCAATGTCTTTTCAAAAATATTATTGTAATTTTCCCCTATTCCAATTTTTCCCATGAAACCAATATACTGCCTTACTCTGTGGTATTCTTTTATATATTTAAAGGCTTAACGTGTCTCCCCTAGTCCTCCTTCCTCTGGATTAACCAGTGCCAGTTCACTCTGCCTGCCCTCACAGGTTGTGTTTCCAAGTTCTCCAGTCTTCCTGGCTGCCCATCTCTGGTTCCGCTTCAGTCAGGCTTTATCTTTTGATGTCTGACCTAAAGTCTGCCCTGGGAGGGAAAGGGTTGCATGGTGCGTGCATTTCTGTCTGTGTTCTTCATTTAATTTGCTCTGCTCACAGGGGTTGTTGTTAGCAGCTTGTGTTGAGCCTGCTGTGCTCCTTACCAAGGATTTTTCAGTAAGACCAGTGCCCAGTCATCCCCTGGACAGGCTCCCCAGGCGGCAGCAGCAGCCAGACCCCCCAGAGAGAGATGTGGAGCAGAGAGAAGCATGATGCCACTCAGCCCCCTTGCTCTCCTGCACACATTTCTCCTCCTGGCCCATTTAGAATCCTTGGATTCTTGCACAGGCAGGATGAGTCTTGTTTTCTGAATTCCCATGGGTGCACTTTCCAGGCAAAAGTGAAATAAAACAAGAGTTAGGCTGCGGTGTTTCATCCCCTGGCCAGCTACGGTCTCCTGGGGCTGAGTGAGTCTACCAGAGCCCATGATTCATTATGCCTGTGTTGTATTTTTGTTGGGATGTTGCTATTCAATAAAAATATGACACATTTAACTGTGGCAGAAACAACAGACCCCAGGCAGCAAGAGCAATGAGAAGGGAGGATGTAAAATCCCTGCTGGCACACATGCAGTGTGTGCACACAGCAACAATTAGGCAGGTTCAATTGATTCACGTCACCATCTCAAGATGTTACAAATGCAAGTCCACACATAGCCCAAGCACAAACAGGCAGGTCCCCCCCTGCTCCTTTTTTTTTTTTTTTCTCCTGGGAATTCTGTGTCACTGTGCTGTCTCACATGGAAGAAAGCAAAATCTCACTCTGAGCCAGGATTCTGCCTGCAAATGGGTACCAATCCCAGCAGCCTGTGGGCCGTGCTTTCTTCTCCAGTTCTGCTGGCACAAGCACAGAGTTCAGGATGGCACAGTAGCCTCTGAACTTGCATCCTCCCTTCATCTGTCAGGGGAGGGAGAGAGGGGCCAGACCCTGAGCTGGGATGTAGTTCCCCAGCAATGCACCTCTGCTGGGCTCCCTGTCTGAGCAGCACAGGTTCACCTCTGTGTACAGCAGCAGGAGCCAAAGCTCAGAGGGAATGTCTTAAGACACGGCATGTCTTAAACACAGTGGTCACTCTTCCCTCTCCCCAGTGTCTGGCAGGGTGCAGGATTCATTGCTCAATTCAACCCCTAACCAGTAGGATGAAGCCCAGCGCAGCAGGTCACAGCAACTGGCGTTTTCTCTGATGTGGTTTTTGGTCATGGTGACTGACCACATTGGTCCTCTGCCTCTGGGGGCCCCGTTCCATGCCCTGGGTGCAGCACAACCCCACGTACACTGTTTTAAACCTTACTGGGCTGTGATTATTTCCAGCAGGCACAGCAGCGGGGCAGAACGGCATAGGCACAGGTAACCCAGCCCCACTCACCTCCCACCTCCTCCCAGGCTGGCACAGGAGGAGGTTGCTCCAAAGCCAGACCATGATGCACAGCAACATGCCAGTGAGAAAATCCACACCACTCCCTTTGGTGTTGTGTTCCAGCCAAGCTAAAAATAAACTGTAGGTAGCGTTTTCTTTTGTTTTCTTCACATGGTAGAGAAGACTTGAGTCTGAACAATTAAGACCCAGAATGATTCCTGCAATCGACATCCTAACATGATTATATACACTGCTGATGGCTTCAGCTCTTTGTGAATATAAAGTGAGGAAGAGAATGGCATTGAGTGTTATTTAGCTGAGATAGGAATTTATACACTTTTAAGCTTAACAAAATCAATTACAAACTATGTTTTTCCTCTCACCCCTGCATGTTATCGTGATCATTGTTGAAAAAACAAACCAAAAAAGAAAGTTAGCCTTTCTGTGAAGGAAAACAATGAAATCTATTTCCGCTGAAAAGGATCACGAGGGTTACCCAATTTCAGAGGAGGAATTTCAGGTTCTTGCCATTGCTACAGAACATGCTGCCCTCCAGAAACCAATTTGTAGACTGGCTAAGTTAAAGTGTAATAGAAATGTCTTTAAATTACCTGTTGAATAAAGAAAAAAAGCAGTATCATAATTCTGGAAGAAAGTCCAGTGCCACCTACCCTGTGAGTCATAAACCTACCAGGGCAGCAGCAGGAGGCAATTTGGATTTCCCATGTGAAGCTGTTCCAGTAGGAAGGGATGGGGAGGCCTGGTAATTTTTCACAAACTCATTTCCTGGAGGTGAGGCTTACTGCAGCCCAAACAGTGCTCTGGAGGAGGGGGATGTCTTCCTTGGAGCACAGCCAACAGTCTGGGAGGTCAAGAGATGAGCAAGAGAAATTTCCTTGGACTAGAGCAGAGTTCCCGAGCCCAGGCTCACGGGCAATCGGAGATTCCTTGCAGAGTCTGCTTTATTTCTCACAGATGCTCATTTTCTCAGGCTGGCAGGAAAAGTGCAGATGCCTGCAGCTGCCACACGATCAGCGTTTGTTCCTGTGGGTCAGCAGAGGTTAGTGGCCATCCTTTAACGATTTCCTGCCTGCAGAAGAGCTTGCCTTCCCTCTGCAGACATGAAGTGTGGCCCTTATACCCAAGACATCAGCAATGCCCAGTCAGACCGTAACTGAAGATAGCCAGTCTATTACCACAACAAACCCAAGGGTTTGGGGCTATCTTTGGATTACGTCATTGGCCCAGCCCCAAGAGCAGTAGTTTGCTTTTGCGCAAAATCAGCTCAAATCTGCCTGACTTTGCACTTAAGTAAGTGAAGAAATTTCACAGGCTGTGGTCTACCACTGCTGTGTGGGGTCTATTAAGTGTTTAGGGTTGTGTTTTGGCTGGTTTTTTTCTTTTTTCCTGGAGTGGAGGCAGCAGTCTTCCCCATGAAAATGAATTGCACGGTCCTGAAGTAGTAACACACCAAACCCCTTTCCTCTCCTCTCTGTACTGTAAACCAGCACAGGTCAAAGATAAAAGCACATCTGACACAGTCACAGTGCCCTGAAGTTTTGCAGGGTCTCTATTTTCTTGCCCAGAGGAATATTCTGAACCAGAAGTTGCTTTTACAGGAGCGTTATAATTTTGTCCTCTTGTTCCCCATGAAATACACAAAAACCACATGGCTCAAAAATCCAATGAGCTTGGTCTGGGGCTGGCTGAGTCATCCTGTTTGATTGCCTGTCTGTAGTAATTAGGCTGTGGACAGTAAATAATTTCATTACAAGGCACTCCAGAGTCAGACCCCGAAAAAAGATCTGACACTTAAACCACCCTGGTCAGCACCTGCCATTTGTGGTAATGTAACATTTTCGTGAAAATTAAGAACTCCAACATAAAAACCACTCAATGTGAAGTGTTTTCATTGATGGAATTTAACAAAAATATTTTTCTTAAATTTGCCGGGGAAAAAACCCACCCAAAACACCCAGCAAAAAACTTAGTTAACAGAAAAATAAAGTAAAAAAACAATTTTAAGGTAGTTGTCATCAGTACATACAACTCCGCAGAGTCCTGGAGAGATACAACACGTCCTACAGAGAGGTTCCAGCCCAGTCCAGAATTAAGAAACAGCATGTTCAGACTGTCTTCTTCATATGCTGTATGTGCAGATTTGAAGAACT
The DNA here is from genome assembly GCA_013390025.1 of Pitta sordida. NCBI lineage: Eukaryota > Metazoa > Chordata > Aves > Passeriformes > Pittidae > Pitta > Pitta sordida. The sequence continues at coordinate 88,537 of WEKX01025992.1, forward strand.
GGGAGCTTATCTGAGCTGCACTCCACTCAGTAAGTCTAAGAAACCTTTAAAGATACATCAAAAGTCAGCACACACTGAACAGAGAAAGGTGACCTTAGCAGAAACCTCCATTTTCAGTTTCACCTGGACCGCAGAATGGTTTTGTAACCACCGTGCAATCCCAGTGCATGCGAGGAGGCTCTTGGGTTGGATCAGAGATTCTTGGCTCTTCTTATCAGAGGGCATCACCTCTCCCAGATCCTTGTGTGTGGCAGAGACAGTGATGAGGGGCTTTGCACAGGCTCCACACTTGTGCAGAGTGTTCTCATCCGATTGATTGTCTGACTCACTGCAGCAGAGATGAAATTAAAAGATGTATTAGACAAGATTTGAGAAATTATTGCTTTTTAGTGAATTCATGATAAGCCAACTGACATCCATACACACACCATTCCTGCCTGCTTCCACAAACTCTACATTACCATCTAACTCTTTACTTCCTTTAAATCCAGAACGGGACTTTGAATTGATGAAAGTGTAAAATTCCTTCCTGCAGTAATCAGCTACCGATGTTGGGCCATGCTGCACTACAAAGGGTATGGCTTTTCACCACCCTTAGCAGGGCGGCAGCAGAGTATTTTGGCTACGTGTCATGCGCATGAAAAGTCTGCAATTTCCCCTTGGTTCTCTTGGGTACAGTTTCATTTTTGCACGTGTCCCTGCATCCTTAACTTGCTTTACACACTGAGATCCTGAACTGATGTGCAGACTGAATATGCAACTGCTTTTTCAGGTCACAAAGTTGAGGGACAGATTTTGCAGTCCTACATTGTCAATCCACACTTCTGTGAGCAAGATCCTCCACCACAGTCCCATCAAGATGTTGCTCAACCCAGCAGTGTGCCACAGCTTCTGCATTTTTAAGATGTCCAGAGAACTGGTTGGGGTATGAGAAGTATTTGGTCTCTCACTTTGTGATAGTTCATTGGAAACTCAAGTGTATGTCATTCTCATTCTGGAGCTTGGTGTTCAGGGGATTTCAGGACCAACAAATAAAATTCTTTCATGTTCTCTTGATGTCAGTTTCCTGGAGAGGTGCAAGAAGAGGTTGTTGTAAGGGTGCTGGAAATGCTGATTGCATCATGTCCTGCACCGTGCTATGTGTGAGACAGCAAGAGCTTTTAATCTTTGTTTGAGAGAATACAGTAGGGGAGGCAAGGTATCTGCCAGGATGCAGCTATCTGGCGTGCTGATGTTTTAATCTATGTTCAAAATAAGAATAAAAAGAGCTCACACAGCACCTACTTCAGCAGTTCCTGGAAAGGCACTTTCCAAGAATGCCAATGCTTGTGATATTCGGTTGCACTTGTAGCATCACAGCAGAATTTACTCCAGATAAGCCTTGATGTGACAAACTGGGGACAGGGACTGAAACCATGCTCTGAGCCCTGCAGCCTCGTGATTTAATAAAATATCTAGGATTTCATCTGCTACAAGCATAACATCGAGGTTGCCAGGACAGCTTGTCAGTCTTTTGCTATCATTTAACATAAAGGTGCACATCTGGAGGCTGGTTCCCAAAATACTCCAAAGGGAAAACCTGTGTTGTCACTCCAGTGACTGCAATCACGAGTCCAAGGTCTCTGACCACTCCACACGTCAACAGTCGTGCTGCTGCCCTGGTCACAGGGGAGAGACATACACCCACCAACACCCTGCCTGGTGCCAGTTAGGAGTGCAACAAAACAGCAGGGCATTTACACAAGGCAGCTGTGTCCCCCAGGCCAATAGCTGTTCCTTTTCAGCCTCTTCCTAGGAGCAGATGGAATATAGCATTTACCTCAATACCACTTCAACACCGCAGCATCACCTGCCAGTTTAGGTATTGCACTGCACCAGGCTCTGCTGTTCTCTTACATCAACAAGAACAGGCTCCTCTCTGCTGCCAGAGCTGCCCCTCCTGCCCACTGCTCCCAGAAAACTCCCCAGCATTGCCACTGGTATTATACAAGGATATTTAAACTTTCTCTCTTTAAAATTCACAGCATTGTATGCCTTTTTAGAGCAATAGCTGTCCTTCACCATGCATCCAAGGGACTCGCCCAATAGCACTAGTTAATATATGACTGGTGGCTTCTCAGGGAAAAAAAAGCAGAAAACCCACCAGAAAATGGAAGGCAAAAGCAGCACATCCAGACAGATTTCTAACTTCCTGATCAGAAGCGCGGCTCCACTAACACCAAGCAGCACAGACTCAGCACTTCTTTTAGAGACATCAGCACACTGACTAATCAAAGTAAGGAAATTAAAATTTGTGAACTCTAGGTTGTACTGGTTACACCCATGGGCCAGGATCAAAATAAAGAAAACTTCTTTCTTCCCATCATCCTGCAAAGTGCAGGCTCCAATGGCTGGGCTACCTGTCCCCTCCTGCACCCCCCGCGCTCCCCTTTTTCCCGAGGAGGGTGAGGGGATGCTGCAGAGGAGGATGAGGAGCGGATTGGCTGCACCTAGGTTGTTCTGGAACCGGGAAGGTGCCATTCCCCATGCTGGTACGGGAGGATTCCAGGGTCAGAGGGGAGCTCTTGCACTGGCTGCAGGGGAGAGATGCGGGATGCTGCTGAGGGCAAACCCTGCTCTGCAGGATGCAGACTAGCACCCGAGCACTTAAGCACAGCGCCCCTGAAAGCACTGGAATTACCCTAGGGGCCCACAACCCACGGAAAAGCATGTAAGTGAGGTAAGAGATAAGTGGTGTTTGTACTGCTAAAAGAAAATATATACAGGATTCTTCTCTGACCTTGAGATTACAGATAAATACAGAGCCAGGGAAAATAAAGATGTCACCGGTTGATAAGGTAGGTAGAGGAATTTCCAGAACATAGTTTATCCTCACTCTGGTATTTACCTGTACAAAAATACAGTCATACACAAAGCATTTGGGATACAGTCCTTCTTCCTCCTAAACACACCCTGTCTGTGCCGTTTGCTCGAGTTTGCTTTAGCAGTGTTTAAATGAAGGTGTGTGGATGCCTCCCAAGCACCCCCACAGCATTGTCTCAGCCGGTGGCCTTAACACCCGACTGCTTTCATACACAATGCTCAAGAAACACAAGTACAACTTGCAAGTTAGTACTGAAGGGCAGGAGAAAGGAAATTCCACTTATTCTGCTAGAGTGGCAGCAAAGGCAGGAGATGTGAGCACTGGTGTGACCAGTTCAGGTGCAAAAAGCCTCTCTGGAAACGCAGGCAGCTTCTAAGCTGCCTTGTATTCATGGCTGGTGTGGGTCCCTGTTCAAACTGCCTGATACAAAGACGTCTCCAGCCCACAGCCTTGACTGTCCCTTGGCATGGAGGGTTGTGTTCAAAGCACAGCCTAATTGCCACCCACCTGCCCTGCTGTACAGCACAACTTCGTACCTATGTGTAGATGGCCATGTCTGCAAAGCAGCTGCACACCTTGGTGTGAAGCAACAACCCTTTGCTTTTCATCCCCTAACTTGCAGCTGCCTGCTCAGCTCTGCTGGACCTGCTGCAGGGCAGGCAAGGACAGCAGCTCCTTACACAGTGAGGAGATTAATAATGCAGAAGAATAAATGCAGAAGATTTATTGCAATGTGGCAAATCAAACAAAAATACTGTCTCCTCTTGGCATTGACCTGCAACTACTGTGTCGTGTCCTTCCCAACTTGCTGGGCACTACAGGAGCTTCCCACCCTGCACACATCCAGGTGATTGCTGCTGCTTTCACTGTAATCCCTCCTTGCAACCCCAAAGAGAGATCCTTCTAAAGCTGAGGAAAATGGCATTTTCCATTCTCTGATCATTTCATACCCTGCTTCCCTTTCCAGTCACTGAGGCACAAATGGTTTATCAGAGGAACTTCAGCCTGTTCTTAAAACAGTCTCACTGCTTTCTGCAAGACTGACCCCAATTACTGTCACCTTAATTTTTCATAGTGCTAACAATAACCCTACTCCTCTACCATCATTTGGAGCTGTAGGATAATATTTCTTCACAGTTGCTGTACTTGTTTTCTTTCACAAGTTTTTGGTGCTGCCTGCTTGGCCCATGCTTTCTTGATGTATTTTATTTTTAATACCGCATCGATTTTCTCTTTCACGCATTTAACACCTTATCTTTATAGTCATTACAGAAACCTCCTCTCTTTTACCATACTTCCCACTTCTCCTAACAAGGAACAGTTCAGCCTCCTTGCACTGTCTTGCAAGGTGGCCTCAAGAGGAAAAGGGAGGAGAGTGGTGATGTGGATCCATGTGCTGCAGATGCCAGACCATGTGGTGCCCAGCAAACAGACACTTCCCATCAATCCTCCGGGATGTCTGCACAAGTACAGGGTCCCCGGGGACAAGGTTTCCCCTCCAAAGGTAATGTGATTAACTTTCTAATTAAAGAAGAAGGACAGAAGATCTGCCCTTGCAGTCTGCCCAGCTCAGAACACAGAGAACACAGCCCTCCCTTGTCCTGCATGCCTCATCATCTTTTGTTTAGAATTCCAAGTGTTACCAATTCTATTTGCTTAGAATTTCTCCGTGCCAGAGAAGAAGATCAAACCCATGCCTCTCAACTCTTAATGAGATAAAAGCTCAGACCAAGCCTGGCTACTCCAGTCTCCAAGGGTATTTGCAGGATTGGTCTGTCCTTGATGCACGACACCCACTCCCTCGCTGCCAGCGCACTGACGTATGCTGGCCCCAGCCCAGGCTCTGCCCCTCAACACTTCTGCCAATGCATAGGAGACTTTGTTCACAGGAACTGCCCTCTCGACCTGTTCTGGACCTTTATCCTCCCATCTGTTTGAGTAGAGACACCAACTGCTCATCCACAAGCCCATAACTGTAAATGGGAGTTATCCCTGGTGCCCACATCTCTTGCATCGCTCCTTTTCCAAGACACAACTTCCGAACCAGAGGTGACTGGGGATCCGCTTACATAAGGGTGTACCAAGGGGAGCTGTGTATTGAGAAAAGATCTCACAGAAATGAGTTTCACAAGTGAAGACGATTCTGAATTACTTACAACAACACAGGAAGCAAAGAGCCATCATTTGGTAAGAACGAAGAGCAAATAACCTTTCACTTTCTCAATAGCTAACTGAGCTCTAACAAAAGGTTTAGCCTCTTACTGTTTCCTGTTTCCACAGTGGCAAGGCACATCCGCTGCTGACCTCTGGCAGCGGGTCAGCCCCACGTTTACTGCAGAGAGTGGTGAAGCCAAATGTTCCCAAGAGAAAGAGATGCAGTCACCAGTATTTGCCATGCAGCAGAGGGATGGGCATCAGAGGCCCCTCCATGTGTCCAGCTAGGAAGAGGGATCTGGCCTGGACAGCACCTTCCTTGACAGAAAAGTCAAACTTTTCCCAAGTGATCTTTGGATGTGTTTGGCAAAGGGCCACCTGCAGCCACTGGCCTGGTTCCCTCATGTAATTTTACTCACTGAAGCCCAGGAGAAGGGCTGGGGCCAGCAGGGATCCATACACAGGGGTTTACAGGAGGCCCCATCTGCAAGGGGTTTGGATTGCAAATGCCAGAAGGCTCCAGCTGAAAGGTAGTTTGGTTTGAGAGCAGCTGTCCTTGTTTCAGCAGCAGCAACTTGGGAGAAACGTACAAAATGTTTCTCTACATTATATCAGCAGCTCATCCTAATCACACCACAAAGTCCTTCCATGATGTTGCAGGGGGCAAAGGGTGCAGGTCTAAATACAGCAGAATTCTGTACCTGGAAACAGGTACAGAATGTGGAAGAGAGTAGCGATAAAATCAAATCTACCTCAGCCTCCCCTAAATACTTGTGGAAAAAATTCAAGAAGTAAGCAGGTTATCATAGTGTGCTACAGAGATTTTAAAGAGATTGCATTCATAGATTAAACATTGAAAAGTGCTGTATTTAAATCAAACAAAAGGAGCAGGAAGCTTGCAAAGAAGTGTTTATACACAGCACAGATACACCCAAATTATATGTTCTCTTCTAGAGGACATGAGAATCCCTCACTTGGGGTGTAGTGGGATAAAAAATTTAAAAGGGAGGAAGACATTGTCAGGATATTCTTCCTCAAATATAGGTACCCACAGCTGGAATGGGGCAGCATCCACAGCTTGTGAAGGAGTGGGGCTGCAAGGCTAGGTGGGAAAGCAGAGTGGCATCACAGCAGATCAGCATGGAAAGCACAGGAACGAGCCAAAGAGGGCAGAAATAGGAGTTCTAAGGAAGTGCTTCTTGCCAAATCCACACCAACCAAAAAGGCAGGAGACAGTCAGAAGGAACACACATATGATGGGAGTAAAGAGAGGCCAGGGCAGAGCCAACCTGCACACAGAGCTGCCACATGTGCAAGGTGCCCAGACATAACCCCAGGGAATGGTTAAAGTGACCATCTCAAAGAAAAGAGAGAGAAAACAGAGTGGGTTCCTTTTCAATGGAAAATCAAAGGATCACATCCCTTGCCTGTGTTCAGAGCTATGCAGGGCAGACATTTCCCCATGCTTAGAATAAGAGATTGTATCTGGTGGTGAGGGAGGTGCCAGACCTTTGTCTAAACTGGAGGCTTCAGCTGACTTCCTTCAGGAATAAAAACCACCAGCCTCACCCCAGCCGAGCTCTCTGGACTCTTGGGAAGGAATTGCTTTAGCAAACAGTCATTTGCACTGCACCCAGTGCCTCAGACCATCCACGTGTGGATAACATGGTTCACCATAGGGCTCATATGAGAAATATACTGAAGTGCTGATAAGCAGTAGATAGAACACAACGAAAACCCCTTAAAGCTTCTGAAAGACTGCTCCTAGTGAAAGACTGCTTCCAGTTTAAAACCTACAGCAGCATTCTAACAGCCTTCTTAGAGAACAGAATAATTGAGCAGTGACTGTGGGTAAATTCCCATCCATTGCTAGAAGTCAGCAATAGGCCTCCACCTTCAAAAGCACTGGGAACAGGAACCTTTACCAGGAGATGCAACATCCCCGGTCTCTGCACTGCAACTGGCCCCTCTCTGGCTTCCCCAGGTTAAAACAGAGGGGAGGTTACAGGCAACACTTGGGAAAGCGTATTGCCAAGTCAGGAACAAGAGAGGCCATGGAGGAGCCAACCGCTCAGAGAGGATGGAGGTGAGCAATACTGAAACCAAACCACAGGAAGGCTTCTGCACCCCACCAGTGACTCACCAGCTGGCTCAACCACCACGATTCACAGCCTGCCCCCATAAAGGAAACAACAGGAGGGTTTCTGTACCTGACACTAGGCCACCATGCAGCCACCTTGAGAGGCTTTGCTAGAGAGGAGCTGCAGCTAAACCAGGTTCCCACCCACACTCCTCTGCCACCTCTTGCCATCAGCGTTTCCTTACCCAGCTGTATTAAATCTCACCATGCAGGTCTGACATCAGCCAGAAGGGTTCATTTGTGCTGCCCTCTGATACTGGCAGTGAAAAATATGATTCTCGTGCTGCCAGGTTCATATTCTGCTCAGGACCAACTGTAAATAACAAAGTGAATGTGCAGAAAATGGGGAAAACCAAACACTAGCTGAATAGTGTCAGAAATAGAAGAGTAATGAACTGATTGAGAGGAGCTGGGTAAAGTAATCAGGAAAGGGAAAGAATATTTCTTTAGGGCAATGCAATATGGCCAATGATCCTCTTGGATAAGCATGTATGAAATCTCCCTGCAGGTGACAGAGCTGCTCTGGGGAGCAGGAGAGCCAAGGCTTTGGACCTATACGGCCAAGGAGACCCCTGTGTCCCGGGTGAGGGGTCTGTTATGAGAAGAGAGCCACTGTGTTTAATTGAATTGTATTTATTCCACATCGGAAAGCAGATAATCTCACTCCTGGAGAAATGTTTCAGCAATGTTCTTGGGGCTACATTTTATCTCCATTTCAGAGCATCAGAAGCATTCTGTATTTGAGAGTCATAGCAGTGCAGGCAGAGTGCACTGCCTCAGAGGGAAGGGCTGGTACAATACCTTGGAAAATGCTGTCAAGCTAGCAAATGGTGGCAGGGTCTGCTGGGGAAATGTCATAACATTTTTAATTGAACCATAACACCACACGCTGCATGAGCAGCAATCACTGGGGGATGCACACACAGAGATGCTGCTTTCCTACTTCTCAGAAGCAAATTAAAAAATTGGACCAGACATGAAGTCAATTACTGTATTTTCAGAGGTATCAGAAAAGGCACCGTGCACCAAGTGGGAGACAGAGCCCAGAAACAAAGGCGATACAGTGAGAGATGACAGAGCCACTGAGCACAAAGGCACCCGGATTATCTCCAGCACACACACACTGGTGCTCACAGGCTCGTCACAACCCCAAACGGCAGGGCTATGAGCAGTTATTTCTGATTCAGCTGGACACAAATATTTGCAAAGAGCAAGACAAGAGACAACAAATAGACAAGTTGTGGGGCTCAGAGGTGGGATTCTGTCCCCAGACACCCCCCCCTATAGTCTGCCCATGCTGGTGCCCACCTGGGCAAGTGAAACCTTTGTTTTGGAAGGCAGGTCAATGATTCACAGCCACACGGTGCAGGGGATGTCCCAGTGCCTGTGTGACACCAGTGGTCCCCTCCAAAGACACTGATGGGATGTTTGCTCAAGGTTTCCCTGCCAAGAAGCAGTGGGGTGAACAGGGCCTGGGGTTAGCAGGTGCAGGGTCTCTGCCATGCCTTGGGAAAATGAGGCAATATCACAGGTACTGTCACAACCTTGAGCAAGCACAGGAATGGCTTGTACCATAATGAGAATTACACCTTTTAGCTGAACCACGTGCCCACTGAAGTCCCAGATGGCAGGTCCCGGGGTGTTTCACATAAAGAATACCTATATTGTACCCAATTTTGAGTCTCTGAATTTCCTTAATCTTTCCTCTTTGTCTTGCTCCTCTCCTGTCAAAGACACTCTCTGATGTCCCCATCTCTATCTGTGAGCCAGCAATGTGCTTCACAGGCAGACACTCATGGATGCAGGCACATGAAAAGTAAAAAATTACAGTACTAGGGAGAATTTTCCTGTGAGGTGGATAGTGTAGCTGCCTAGAAAAACAAAACTTAGATCCTTTTTGTTTTTTCCCTTTGCTATTCAGAGAACCTTTGTCGTCTGGGCAGAGGCACAGCAGGGAGCTGCTGCTTGCCTTGCCAAAGCAATGAGAAGGAATAGTCTTTGTAAAAGACACCACCCTCGTAGGGATTATAAATACAAAAGGAGACTGAAATTATTCAGTTGAACCCAATCCACGGAAAACACTGCAGTCAGGAGCAGGAGGAAGGGGAGCGCCTGGCTGTGGGCGATGGGCCAGGCAGGGACATATGAATCACGTTAAAAACCTATAAAGGAGCACCAGAAAACGTGTTTTATATAGAAGTGCTTTCACTCCCACCTGCCTGTCTAGCTCTACAGCTGTTGCTGGAGGAGCCTCCAGTGATGCCAAGGTGTCAGGATCTGAGCCCAGCACCTCAAGGCATTCCAAGGCTCCCAGTGAGGGTATCTATCCTGCCAGGAGAGGCAGCCATGTAGGCATGGCAGGAACAGGAAGGTGTCTGCAATAGCAGGAGAGTTCAGGACATCTGATTTGCCTGTGAGTTTGGTGCCAGGGGCCTCATCCCACTGGTTTTCCATGTGGGCATGGGAGCTGTCTCAAGCCCAGAGGAGCAGCACGAAGGGTCTCATGGCTGCTGTGTGCCCAGAGTGAAGGGTCCCTGGCATTCAGCCATGACTGAGCACCTGCCCAGGGGCACTGACACAAACCAGAGCATATTTTGCATGTGCATTTGTAAAGGTTTTAAAAAAAAATATCAGGTCAGAGCAGAAGGGAATGTTTCCTCTGCCCAGGCAGAACTGCAGGCATGGAGGAGCAGGATCTCATTGGGGTTGCTGACACAGCCACCGGCCACGAGCACAACACTTGGAACACGTCACACCCACTCCTCCAAAGCTCCTCAGCACATCTGCTGTGACAGGCTGTTGAGGCCCCCAGTCTGCTCCCAGATATGCTTCTCCAATCTCATATTCACCTCCTGGCAGCCACGGGGAAAGTGCTGCAGCCACCTGGGCTATGAACGAGAGCTGCTGGGTCAGCCGGCTGCCTCTCACCCCGCTACACACGCTTTACAAAGGAAGGTGCTTTCCAACACCAGAAATACATTAAATGTTGTGATAGTGAGTGAACCAGCATTGTTTTTCATATGGAAGAGAGGCAAAATCTGCTGTGGAGGCAAAGTCATTTGGTTCCAGAAAAAAACCCCCTCAATTTACTGCTAAAACCAGTCACAGTGTGGTTTTAGCTGCTCAAATGAGGAGAACAAACACTTATAAAAATGAATAATTGAAGACATCATAAGCTTTTATTAGCCCTACAGCAAACACACATTCTGCAAAGCACAAAGAAATGCCCCATCGAAAGTGTCACGGATGTGTCACTCCCTGTGACTTCCCAAAGAACACTTTGGGATGATTTATACAGTGAAATACCCGAAGTAAAAACACAGAGTAATGGCTTTTTATGAGATTTGTAGTTTCGTTGTGAAATATGCATCACTCTGATTGCACAATGATATTTCATTTTACAGACAATGTAAGATTCCTAATGCCTTTAATTAATCACATCCTCACTTCTAAGTGATTAGGTTTTGAAAACAATGGGAGAAACAAGCAAACTGTTGTTCTTTAGCACCCCACTGGTGTTTTCAAACAAACATTATTGAATTTGAGCATAGACCCTCTGGAAGGCAGGCAGAGACTGGTGGCCTGACCCAAGAACACAGTGACTCAATCTCACTGGCAGCTGAATGACAGTCCAGGAGAGAGTCCTGCACGGGGAAAAGGCTCCAAACTCCAGCAGGCCGGTGCCAAACCCACCCCTTGCCCTAACATCACATCTATCATGCTGCAAAAAGCAAGGAGTCAGCTAATGCACAGCAGAGGTTACTGGGGCCAGTGGCTCTGGATCAATACTGTAGTGAATGGAAAAGCCATTATGGCCAAAAAGTGTTTGTGTGAATTTGCATAATGCAAAGAAAAGCGTGATGGGAGGGCATCGTCTTCTCTGAGGGCTCCTGACTTTCACCCCAGTGGTGAAAGTGGCCACAGACATGAGTGGCAGCAGGCAGTGTTTTCAAACACAGCAGATGAGGGCTGTGGTTTATGGAGCCATGAGGAGCCCTACCTGCCTCAGGCTGCACTCGGGGGGGGCCTGGTGTGTGCCAGCACCCCACACACCTGCTGCAGCCAGAGCAACTGCACTGTATGCAATGGGGGATAGGAGGAGGGAAGGGACAATAGAAAGAAACCCCCCTTGCTAGGAATCCTAAATGGCTGCTGTGGGGAGAGTCGAAGGCACCTTGAAACCCCAGCAACAGGAGCCCAAACATCCCATGGCCCCTCACTGAGCCCCAGCATGAGCCCCCAATCCCCCCCCCCAGGCTCTGCCAAACCACTGGGGGGGTTTGGGGGCTCCACATTCCCCCCCTCCCCCCCTTTTGCCATGAGACCCAGAACAAATACAGTCTCCTGGTTTGTGCAGCTCCCCCAGACACCCCCTGCAACACTGTGACCCCGAATCAAGTGCAGGAGTTACAGGGTTCGAAAGAAGAGACATATCCAGTATTGAGGGGTGGTGACTGGAGCAGGTGATGTCATTTCTGTCCCTCAACAACTGAAAATGATTATAAATAGGAGACTGGGGGGGCACACACCCGCTTTAAAAAGGCCAAAAGGCATCACAGAGACCGGGAAGACCGTGATGATTGTGCTGGGATTTATCTCCACCACTTTGCACAAATGACACAAAAAAAGTGGATTAAAAAATCCACTTTAGTACAGTGGTGAGTGTCCCCGTCGCTCATGCGGGAGACCGGGGGTTCGATTCCTGCCAGGGAGGCAGTGATGATCCTTGTGGGTCCCTTCCAACTCAGAATATTCTGTGATTCTGTGAAAGCCCCAGACAAACCCCACGATTTTCCTCTCTGTTTTGTTTCCGGCTGTCTGAGGTCATGGCTCCCTCCCACCTTACTGCTCACCCACCGGAGGGTCCTGCTGCTCTCCCCGACAGTGGGGATTCTTTGGGGGTATCCCGGGATCGGCAGCGCTGGCCAGGGCAATGAGCACCATCTATTGTCCAAGCGGTTGGGATAACTCCTCTGTGCCAAGGAAACTGCACTTTTCCTTGCCCGAATGACTCACAGATGCTCTCCAAATAAATAATTCCTCTGCTTTGTAAAGATGTGTTCTCGGTGAATGCAGCTTCAGGGGGGCTGCGTGGTTATCAGCTGCAAGTTCCCCTTCCTTGCCTGCCCCTGAGCTGCTCATTTGAATGGGCATGAGGAAATCTCATTAAATACCTCATTAACAGCTGAGCCCGCGGAGCTGAGCTGAAGAGGAGAGTAAGGCAGAGGTGTACTCTCAGGTTGGAATGACGTGATCACTGCTGGGAGCGAAGTCTGGCCGGGGATGTCCCAGGGGAGCGCTCCACATACCAGATCACTGAGGTTGTTCTTCTACTCCCTGCCCGGTTTCTTCCCAGCCCAGAATGAGCCCCAAAACAAGACCAGACTGTGCTGCAAGCAGCTAGAACCTGGCTCAGCTGTGGGCTGGCATGGGAGCAAAGGGGAGCTGGATAAAGTTGTGCGTAACCCTCTCCCCAGGCCCTTGGCTGCCTTTCCCTGGCCAGCCTGGGGAGGCCAAAGCAGCACCCTGAACTTGCAGTGCAGAAACGAGCGCCCTGGGAACAGCTATAACATTAATAAAAAGAGGTTTGAGCAGTATTTACAGGACTCTGCTTCCTGAACAAATTCATCTCAATGTCCCTTTCGGCATGAGAAACCCTGCTGCGCCAAGATCCCTGGCCGCAGGGAGCCAAGCAGGGATCCCCTGAGGCCCCGAAGTTTATTTGCAGTCACCAACAAGAGAAACGCGCTGTTGCTCAAGCCTGGCCAAGAAGCTGTTCTGTCCGAGCTGTCCATCACAGGGAAGAAAAGAGCTTGTTTGTCCGTGTGAAATGGGCCGAAAAATCGGTAACTCCAGTGCTGAGCAGCAGGCTGGATCCATCCAGCGAAGGCAGAGTGTGGCGGTGGGTCCCATGGTCCTGCAGCCAGGGGACAGGGACCCACTGAAGGGGGTGCATCCCCTTCTCCCTGCTGCCTTCTGGTAGACCCAAAACACTGGCTCAGCATCCCCTGTGTGGCACATACCCAGAGGCCTCCAGTTCCCTCACCCCCCAGCCTGCGCTACCATCACCTTGGGCAAGCAGCTCACCATGCACAGCCCAGCTGGGCTTCCACATGGCCCCAGAAAGCCACTGTCCCCTCCTAGGGCCTGGCCTTGACCTACACTGCACCCACACAGCTGGCCTTGGGCACTGCTGCCAGGTCTCCCTGTCCCTTGCACCTCAGCTGCCTCCCTGCGCTCCTGTAGGAAAATCCAATGGGGACATCAGGGTCCACAGGTTTGTACAGCAGGAAAGGCTGCACTCCGTGCTGTGCCAGTGGCCCTCGTGCCTCCCTGCCAGCACCGTGGGGGACAGGAAGGCAGCCCAATGCCATGCTCCACAAGGTGCTCCCACCGGCATGGCAAATCCCGTGGGAGCCAGGCTGATGGAGAAGGGGCTGAGCAGCCCCCAAGAGCACACAGGACCTGGCTGACACCCCCCAGCCTGCTCCAGGGAGGGCTCCTCTTCCTTATTAATAGGATTCTGTAATAATTAGCCACTAGAGGGAAGTACAAGGCTGTACAGAGAAAGGTTTGGGCACAGAGCGTTGTTGTGCAGGATCACAGGGAATTGCAGTTTGTGGCTTGGGGCCTCAGGGGCAGCAGTACCTGCATTAAAGGCCGTTTTTCTGCTTTTTGTTTGGGGTTGGCCCCTCAGCACTCACCACTGTCTTGCACTGGTGCCCATGGGGCAGTGGCAGGGATGGACACAAGGTCTGTCTGGCCACACAAGTGGATTTGGCCATAGGTGACTGCAGCGCCCTGGGATGGAGCCAGAAGTGCCCTTGGCATGGAGGCTGTGGACCATGGCATGGAGGCCATGGTCCCTCCAGTGTGCATGGCCTTAGACAGCACCAAAATAGAACAAACCAGCTTGCCAGCCAGACTGCTGGACAGCAAAAACAGTTTTTGCCATTTTTAGCAACGTGGGGAATGTGTGTTGTTTCTGGGACATGCGGTATCCAGGGCCAGAGGAAAGATGAGGGAATGGCCTGGCATCCCCAGGGGGACAGTGAACTGGAGCACAGCAGGGGACAGATCCCAGTGGAGGAGCCCCAGCTCCGGGGCTGGAGGGGGGAACAGCAGTCTTGGGAAGGGACAACCAGTGGGACAAAGGTTCCCATGGACTCTGCTCCACAGTGGACAGTGATGGCAGCTGGGGGCTCCTGGCCCAGCCCCATGGGGCAGATCCTGCCAAAGGGCCACATTGGCCTGAGCAGCCACAAACCTCCTGCCATCCCAACCTCCCTGTGACCAAAGGAGCTTTCTGCCCCTCAAACCATACCAGCAGGGATGGGGACTGTGCTGGTGGAGCACAACTGATAATGAGCCTCCTGCTCTACTTTAATCCTGTTTATAGATGGCTAAATATAACTTTGTGCTTATTTTTAATTCTCAGTGAAAGCCATGAGCCATAACCCATCAAGTCAGTTTTTTGTTTTTCATATCGACTGGCTTGCATCAGATCCAAGAGGGAAAAGACATCCAGGCTCAGCACAAGGTCTGTAGCCAGGTTAGGTAAAGGCAAGATGTCCCACACTGGAGAGCAGGTGACCACAAGGCAAAGTGGGGAAGATACTTCAGGACTTGAAGGCAGCAGCTTTCCCTGTGCCTAAACATCCCCCAGCCCCAACCAGAGCTGCTGCCCCTGAGCACCAAAGCTGTGGGCACTGCCAGGACAGCCCACATTTGGTGGCTCTGTAACCAGGCAGAGCCAAAGGCATTTTACCTGTTTTTCTATCACACAGCCAGTTCCCTAGACTGTACAATATCTCCCTCTACAGTGGGAACAGGAGCCAGCACCAATCTGCAAACCGAGTGTTTAACAACATAACTGCAAGCAAGTGTTCCAGGGCTTGTATCAGTTGGTTGTACCCCCTGAGATAAACTTCTGTTCCTCTTCTGGAAGACAGGGATAATCCTTGCAAAGCTCTTTGATGGACCACTGAAAGGTTTATCACGGTGGTATTTCCCTAAAATTGCACTGAAAAAGACCATAAGGTAATAGCAGCATTACTTATTAAAGACCTTAGGTCTAATTCTCAAATCCTGGCAGCCCAACAAATAATCCAATCATACATTTCAGGGTTCAGGCTGAGAGTTGGCAGGGAAATCAGCCTTGTCTTGCTCACATCCGGAACAGGGACAGCTGAAAATAACCCTTTCTCTACTGCAACAATTCCAAATTCAGTTCCAAGATCCTGGTCCTCCATTCATTGGTCAGGAGACTTTGACAGAAACATCGGCATTGCATGCACAGAGATGCACACATGGCTTTAGAAAATCACATTTATAACCAAATAGAGCCAACTAGGTCACTGTTACATTTTACTGGGGTTGCATGAAAGATTGCTTTAAGTCTCAATATCACATGGAAAAACCATCATTCAACAAAAAATAAAAATATTCTTCAAGTGCTGGACTAAGGGCTTGACCAAAACAAGGCAGGCAGTGTGCAATTGTATTGCAGCTCCTCCCTTCAGCACCTTCTCCTCAAGCTTAAAAATTCACTCTTGCTGACTCCCAGCTCTACATATAAGAAATTATTTATGTGCTCATTTATACATCTTTTTAGTCCCTCCAGATAGCTCGCTCCCGAAGGTTCAACCTCCATTTTTGGAAGGAGACAGAAAAAGGGAAAAAGAGACTTTGTTTTGACCTAAAGCCAAAAAGTATGATAGGTGGAAAGACATCCATAGGGCTGAAATTACTCACATTATTTACAATAGCTCTGGCACACGCTTGGCTGCCTTAAGAAGAAATTCTCCCCCAGTGCTGCCTTTCCTCTCAGGCAGCTTTGCCCTTCTTTGGTGTGGCAGCAGCCTCCAGGCAGGAATGGTTCTTGCAGTTAAAAGGAGAAGCCAAAATTTGTCACACAATAATTCACTTACTAACACGTTGAAAAAACCCATGTGAGTGCATTACTGCAAGGCTGGAGACACACTTTCTCCATCAGCTGCCAACAACATTTTCCAGTCTGCAGAGAGCAGCAGCCTGTGCTGGACAAGCCCAGCCCTGGTCGAGCAGGCTGTGACACAGGCTCTCCACAAACCACTGCTCTTCCAGTTCCTGTCCAATTCCCAAACCCATCTTTTCCCTGTAAGGCTCTCTTCTCAAGCTATCCCAGTGGATTATATAAGCGGGCCAAAACTTAAGTGATGGCCAGGAAAAAAATTAATGGGAAAACCCAACTTTTAGGTCAGCCTGCGCAATGGAAAATGCAGTGTCTGAGCTAACATCTCCCCGTGCCCTTAGGGATAAGGATGTGATAGCCAGACCTCATTCTCTAAAGAGACTCCAGAAAGCCAACTAGGACTCAAAGCAGCTGGTAAGCATGATTTTTTTTTTTCTCCTCTTACTGGGTTCAGGATTTTCTCTTAGGCTGTATCAGATAGACTTTTCTGTTCACAAGAAGTTTCCTTTCTTAGGGTTATTCTCAGAATAGCTGGGGAGTATTTTAAACCAAGAGTAGCTGATCTCCGTTAGATTCATACTCCCCTTTTTGGAAACACTATTTAGAGAACAAAGCTCCTAAATCAAAAAGTAGTCAGGAACAACAGTGGAAAACCACATGGTTATAACAGTGAGTACTGCACAGGCACCTTTCAATTACCCTCTTTCCTCAAAGACTCCAGGAGAGACTGGGTTTGCCCCACATCTCCGCGAGTTGTATCAGCTCCTCGCCAAAAACCTGCACCACCAGATTTAGGGCATGAGATGAGCCACCTGGAGCAAGTCCCCACTGGATCATCAGCAAAAGCTACGCTACAAATAATTACAAAAAGAAGGAAGCCTGACATAAGCCAAAGCCCTGGTTAATATCCTTTGAGGAAAATACGGTAGGGGGAAAACAGGTGGATTTTTGGTTCTGTTTTGTGCAGAAAGGTGTGGAATTTTGGAATAATTTATAATAACAATAATTTATAGAGTGTTACCTGAAATTTAAATTCTGAATCATTATGTATCACTTAGGAATGGCATTGTTCTTACAGTTTCTTGTTTCTGCTGATAAATGAATAAGCTTCATATAATGCATGTGAGCCTTTAATACAGCAGCTACCAAGGGAATAACTGAAAGCCACCAACAGCACTGAGTTCATCTATTTGTTGTCCAAAAGGTATGACCAACATTCAAATATAGCAGATTATTTCATGTTACTCTGGAAAACCAAAAAGAAAGGGGGACGACAGAGTAAAGTGATACCACACCTAAACTAGAGTTTAAACTCAGAGCCAGCAGACACAGTTTAAGACTTTTCCTTTCTAAATCATGCTTACGCCAGAGAATTACTCAGCTTTTCACACAAGCAAAACACCTGCACTTGAGGTTAAACTGTAGCAATAGAACTAGTTCTATCCAGAGCAAGGAAAGTTCCCACAGCCCTACTTTGGGCTCCTCCAACCTGCACTGCTTGTGACCTTAGAGGAGAGGGGGTTTTGGCACCAGCAGAAGGCCTGGCTCGGGGGCACACTGCTGAAATGTTAATATTTGAGTTCTAGGCAGCATAAGAGAAAGCAGAACTAACCCCAACAAAATCACCAACACACGGGTCAAGAAACAAAATTTTGAGGCAGATTTTTGTGGGGCACTAACATGTTTTAATCCAGTTACACATCCCTGACTTTGAAGGGGTACGTGCATGTACCTGAGCCACAGGGGACCCAGGCAGGGGAGAACAGGGGTCCCTCTACTTAGTGCCAAGGGGCCATGTCACAGTGTGCCCAGGACACACACCCTTGCTTGGCAAACCAAGACCCTTTCAGAATTTATAGGCATCTGTTCCACTCATCCACCCTGGATCATGGACAAGCACCACATATCTTGCTGCGCAGGAGCATTTCGCTTCCCAAAGTGCAGGGATGCAGGAATAATGGATCCTACAGCATCCTCAGCCCCAAAACTGCCCCTGAGCCAGGGCACCAGCCTCATCTCGGTGCTGCGTGGTTGCTGGATTGTGGGAGCCTGGTTGGGTGGGCACGGATTTGGGAATTTCCTGATTTTATGTGCCTGCCAAAGTCATTAGACATAACTTTGAAGCTTTCTTCAAAGGTCCTTCAATATCCTGCAAAAACTGAAATAATGGTAACCTCTGTTACTGTCATGGTTTAATCCCGGCTGACACCTTAGCCCCACACAGCTGCTCGCTCACTCCTTGTTACAGCTGGACTGGGAAGAGAGAATTCCAGTGGCAAAAGGCAGAACACTCATGGGTTGAGATAAGAACGGTGGAATAATTGAAATAAGGTGTTATGCTCTGCGATGTGCTCTCGGTCTCTTTACGGGTGTTAGATGGTGAGTTGGACTAGATGATCCTTGTGGGTCCCTTCCAACTCATAATATTCTGTGATTCTGTGATTCTGTGAAAATAGTCTTGCTTATAAATCGTAATGAAAGGAAAATAACAAAGAGAGAAATAAAATGAGATGTAAGTGGAAACAGTTGCTCACCACCAACCAACCAACCAGTGTCCAGCCAGTCCCTGAGCAGCAGCCCTGGGCCAACCTTACCCCTGGTTTATAGCTGAGCACGATGTGGCATGGCATGGCACACCCCCAGCCTCCTCGCTGGTGGGGTAAGGAGCAGAAAAGATCTTGACACTGTGCACTGCTGAGCAGTAACAAAAACATCCCTGTGTTATCAACCCTGTGTTCAGCACAAATCCAAAACATAGCCCATACTGCCTACTACAGAGAAAATTAACTCTACCCAGCTAAACCCAGCATATTTCTTTAGCTTCCTTTGAAGCAATTATACAAGAGCTAATAAGACATTATTTAAAATATGACATTTAAATAGCTTGCCTAGGAAAATCAACCCTGCAAAGGAATTGCTCCGAAATATTATTTTTCTTGGAAATTACAGAGCTAAGGGAGTCTAATGGCCATGCTGTTACTCACTTTTTATTGCCTATTATACCACTAAAATGCTCCTAACAGGATACCTTTATTGTTCCAGAGTACAAACTCTGCCCAGGGAACAGTATCACACGACAAAGGGCATTTAAAAATATCTGTGTCCTAAAAACCTGACCCAAAGCCCATCAGAGCCCTGCTGATTTTTGGGAGCATTGGGACAAACCTGGGCTGGCAGTAGGGTGTCACCACCAACTTGGTTTGGGGCAGCAGCACTAATTGCTCTGACCAGCAAAGCAACTAGATTAAAGAGAAATACAACTCTACAGTGCCTAAACACTGCACAACTTGTCTTCTCCTAATCAAAATACAGAATTTGGGTGGAAAAAACCCCCAGTATCATAATTTCAGATGGTGGCTCAGCATTTCTGGAAAGCCTGGCTGTGCTTTCTGTTCACATTACGTAGACCCAGGTCAGCAGGCTGTACATGCAGTGACAAACCACCCCTGCCTGGCTTTGAGGCTTTAGAGGATCTGAGATGGGTTTTGCTAGACCTGTACTTCCCATCAACTGCTCACTCAGCTGGGCAGGACTTGAGGCGTATCGTGGCTAATTGAGCGGAGCTTTGCCCAGAAGTCAGCCACGGGTACTCTAGCAGCTGCCATGCTTGGTCCCAAAACATCTGTGCCTGTGTAAAGAGCCTGTGAGAGCTGCAGCAGTAACTGGTGTATGCTCCTCTCTGCACTGGATGTGCTCCCAGGGGCTCATCCCAGCTTGGCTCACACCAGCATCACACTGGATGTGGAGGGGCCCTTGGAGTGAGCAGAACTGCCTTCCTTCAGACTTGCCGACTCAAACTTTAGTCTTCTTATGCCTCTCTATTATTCAGGGTTGTAGTTTGTTCACTTCCCCCCCCCCTCCATTAACCTCTAAAGTTAACAAAGTGATTGTTCACAGCAGGAACCAACGATGACAGGCCCAGCAGGCTTCCTGCTGTGCTTGTTGCTGCTGGTGGCCCCCCATTGCACCGAGGTGGCTGCCCAGGGTGATGAGCCTGACCCTAAAATGCCATGTGCCAAGTGGATGGGAGGAGCACCTGGCTACCCTGGCCACAACGGGCTCCCTGGCCGTGATGGGAAAGACGGAAGAGATGGATTAAAGGGAGAAAAAGGAGAGGAAGGTTGGTGACAAACAGGTGGTATGTCAGTGCTGGAGGCCCCAGCCCCAACAGCTTTCATGTCTGGTGGGTCCATGCCTGATCTTTGTCCTGAGTATCTCCTGTGATGGAGATATCATGACCCAAGTCTGTTTGGTGTGGTGGTTGCTCTCCCAGTTAATGATTTTTTTTCAGACATGCTGCTCTCAGCAGCTCTGCAGAGAGCTGGGGGAAGGCTGCAGGGTGAGCAGGCTTTCCACTCACTGACCCAGCTCCTGGGGGCTGTTGAGGGCATTGAGCCTTTCCTCAGCTCTGTGCTGATGAGCAGCTCCTCACACTACAGCCCCCTCTGCCTTTCGGGCTGGCGGGTAGAGGCTGCCAACACAGTGCAAACACAAATCCCAGTCCCCACTCTGTCCCTCAGGTGCACAAGGCCCCAAAGGTGATGCAGGCGCAATGGGAAGCCGAGGGGTTGCTGGATTTCCTGGAGCTCCAGGAGTCCCTGGACTGATGGGGCAGAAGGGGCAGAAGGGTGAAGCTGCTTTTGTCCACCGCTCTGCCTTCAGTGTAGGGCTGACGGAGAAACCCCCCGCCCCCAACATCCCCATCCGCTTCAGCAAGATCTTCTACAATGAGCAGGGCCACTACGATGCCAGCACTGGCAAGTTCCTCTGCAACATCCCCGGCACCTACTACTTCGCCTACCACCTCACAGTCTACCTGTCCGACGTCAAGGTCAGCCTCTACAAGAAGGACAAGGCCGTGATCTTCACGTATGACCAGTTCCAGAACAACAACGTTGACCAAGCAAGCGGCTCTGTCTTGCTGCATCTCAATTCTGGGGATGAGGTCTGGCTTCAGGTGTATGGAAATGGGAACAACAACGGCATCTATGCTGACAATGTTAACGATTCCACTTTCATGGGCTTCCTCCTCTACCCCGACCCAGATGACCACTAAAGTAGGGGATGCTGCACAGCAAAAGATGAGGTGGTTTAACCCCAGCCAATGTTCTGGGGCACTGGTGCTATAGCTATATTGTATTTACCAGAAAATTGCCTTTTGCAGGGGCAATGATTGCCAGGGGTGGACCCTTTCTCCTCTGAAATCAATGAGATTGTAGAAATACTTCCATGAGACCAAGAGTTCAGTCTTAGAACTCTTGTTCTCCTTGTGGAAAGCTCAGCCCAAAGTCAAACCCCACTCCTGCCACATCATGAAAAAGTAACTCTCAACATGGCTTAATCTTTCTTTTTTTTAAAGTTTAAAGTGAGAAGAGAAAAACTGCTTAAATTTAAATATGACATTCTAATTTCCCCCTTTTTAACCACCTAAATTCATTTATATCAATGGCAGACATTTTAGTCAGCATTTTAAAGATTGAGTAGAAGAGGGAGAAAACTATCCTCAAAAGCAGAGTGCTTTTGATTTTAGCTGGAACAGAGGGTTCAACTTTTTCCATCGTAACTCCCCGTCGTTTTAGGGTCTTTAATTTCCACCCATGGTTTGTTGTCTCCCTTCTTTAAATATATTCATCTTATTAACTTCCATTGATTTCAATCCTGTGATTTGCCTTTTATGTTTACCCCTATCATTATCTCTAATGCAGACAGCAGGGATCTTCTCTTGTGATTTATCTGAAAAGCCGTTTGAGCATTGGTGAGGCCACACAAAAGCAGCCCATTGACAGTGTGGTTGGGAGGGTCCCGAGGTGAACACAGATATGTTGGCCACACAGATCCTGTCCATCCCCTCTGAAAGCTCCCAAGTGCACTTCAGAAGCAGAGATCTATCAACTGCGTTTCTACTTATCCTTGTCCTAAGTGCGCCCTAAGCAATGATTTGCCCATGAGCTGGGCAGAGCTTCAGATGGTGGTGAAGCCTCCCATGTAGAGTGGGGCTCTTGCCCCAGCTCTGGGCAAGGTCCCCTTAACAGCAGAGGAGTACTAAGGGTGGAATTAGTAGCGATCCCATCAAACAGCTCTCCTAGAAGTTTGCTTGACTTCTTAGCTAAAAGACGATTTGATGGTTTCTCAGATAAATTCAAAGAAGACTCCTACTACTTAAGCTTCAGAACAAGCTAACACAGATCAGAGCTCATGCATTATTACAGGCACAAAACAGCATTAAGAGCTTCAACTGAAATTGCTTCCAACAGCAGCATTTTCCACACTCCAGTGAATTACCACACTGCAAATAAAAAACTCTCTCAGTGATAATGTTCCCACATTTTTGTGTGCGTCGTTGGGAGGGACTGGAAGAAAGGGACAGACTCTTGGCCTCACCAGGCAGCCCAGGAAATATATTTTTTTCCCAGCAAGGTGGGGGCACCTTGGGCTGGCACACACAGGGACACCCTCCTTTTTCTTTCCCAAGAACCCCCACACACTTTCATGGAGGCTTCAGCATCTCACCACCTTACACTGTATTGTCTCATTTTTGGACTTGATGAGCTCATTTTCAGACTGTTTCCCCAAACCCAATGTGCCTGAATCCACCCTGAGTGGCCATCCAGACCAAGGGCCTCCACTGGCCCCGGAGGCTTCCAGAACATTAGATTTAGCAAAGGTGAAACTGGTGCTCAATCTGGTCATGCTGAATTCAGACAGCTGGGAAAACCCTTGCTCCTGTTATGGGAATTAATGAGAAGGGAACAGGGCAAAGGGGAGGGAAAAAAAACCTAGCTAAAAAATACTAATCCATAAACAAAAGGAGATTTAAAAATGCAGCATTTGCTGGATGAAATAGCTTAAGAAGCTTAAATTGAAAGGAGCAAGTTAGAGCTTTTACACTATTTTCAAACGTGTTCAGATAGATCTTCAGAAGGCAGGGAAAATTGAAACAGCCAGAGTGCTCTGAGACATTCGGGATAAACACTAGGAGGCAATACTAGTTTGAAGACTACTTCCCGAGAGGGAGCCAAAACAAATTACTATGTTCCTTTCTTTGCTGCCATGCAGCAGAAGCAAACATGCTTACAGCTTTATCCTGCACACCAGAACTCAGAGGCTTAGGCCCCAGGAGAAGCTTTAGAGAAAGCCATTAAGGCACTGCTGTTCCATGTCCAGACTCTCCCCCCTTCTCACAGCCACAAATACTCCGGGGTGTGACTGCAAAGGCCACTGGCACCCCAACTCCAACAGGGATGCTCCATGAGGGTATTCCTCATTCATGTCCCAGCCTGGCACCTCAAACTCCAGCACACAGTCCAGCCCCCCAGGCGGAGCAACTGGGGATTGGGAGCAGTGTATGAAGTCTTTAATCTCAAACTTCTGTAAGGTTCTAGCTCAGATGAGGCACACACCTTCCTAAGCAGGCACCAAGTCCCAGTTTAAATCTCTGCCCACCCAGAATAACATTTTGTATGCCAGGAGCAGAAATCAGCTGCCTCGCAATTCTCCTCTAAGACCAATGCTCCCAGCAGAAGCTCACCCCATCAGCAGTGCAAGCACAGACACAGGACAGGGCAGGCAGATAAAGACCCTCCTTCCCAGCAAACACACCTCTGCCCCTCTGCAGCCAGGGTTGAGGCCTGAAGCTGCCCTTAGCACCTCTGTTCCTGCTTCCTGAGGCTGCCCAGGGTCTGCATGGAGGGTCTCAGCTAGCAAAACTTGCTGGCAAGCGTCCGGAGCAGCAGCTGAGCATGGCCAGCAATCACCTCACCAGGCTGCAGGGCCCTGGGCAGTCCTTACAGCACAGTAACCACCACAATTCTGTGTGTCGGATGGATATTAAACCCCCACCTTACCAGCTGTGCCATGCCAGGGGCACAGGGCCAGGCAGACCATGGGAGCCATGGGCAGGGAGCTGCAAGCCACCACACTGGCTTTGTGCTGCTTTTAGGGGAGAACTGCAAATAGGGTTTGGGAGGGTCAGGAGGTCCTGGGGGATGAGCTCAGAGGAGTTCCTAATGAATCCAGCCATTCTCCATTATGGAGGGGTGAGGTTTTACTTTTCATCTGTTTCATAAACCTGTGGGCAGGGAAAACCTGGCTAACACAGGCACATCTCCAAGGCCTGGGCTGCCTCCCAAGGATCACACAATTGTTTGAACACACAATTATCTTGTAACAAAAGAGCCAAGAATGACATTGGTATGCTGAAAGGGCACAGGATCACCTGCTCTCCAACACATTTAAATGTTTTAGTTTGTGTGTTTTCTTAATCAATCCTGACAGTAGATGTGTAGTACAAAGTTGTGTCTCATTATTTTCTGCCTCTCTGGCTGTGGCAGGTTTAAATGGATGGTTTTCCCTTTGGAAGCTAATGTACTCTTAAGAGGCAGAAAGCAAGAACACCCAATGAAAGATTTAAGTCACTGCACTAACAATTCGGGAGAAATAACATGGAAAGCTGGAGACAGCTGGAGAGACTGGCCAGTCTCATCCAGCAGGGAAACCATCTGTAAAAGTATCCATAACCCTTTCAAACACAATTATAGGCTGGTCCTAATTGTGCCTCAACCCCATGAAATCACTTGTGCCAGTAATTAATTGGAATACAAATAGCAGCTGCACTAAACCATGAAGAGCTACAAGAAAAAGATAAATTGCTTGCAAGGCTTGTATTTGTGAAGTATAAACTCACTAGAGACTTTTTGTCACGGAAGCAGGCAGAGGGATTAGGATAAAGTCCTACATTTCATTAATCAGACATTCTACTTCCATGCAGGAAATGCCATCAGATTTAAAGTCTACCCTTTGAATTTCACTGAAGGAAACCACCCCGAGAATTCCCAGGCTGCCACAGGTTTCTGTGACTCTTGTACCTGATGACAAGACTCATCTGCCATGGGACTGTAAATCAGCAAACCCACCCTCAGTTCATCCTCAGACTCATCCCAGGGTCACACCACTGCCTTTTGAGGACACTTACATGCAGTTGCAGTTTGTTACTCTCTGGCCAGTCCAGTTAGAAGGAAAGGTTTATTACTAATGAAATGGAAGCATGAAATGTCAACATCTACTTCTTCCTGTGATTCCTACCCTCAAGACGATCTTCGGGACCCCTCCCAATAAAGCAAGAGAGGTTTATGGAAAGGCATCAGGGAGGGAGGCAGGGAGCAGATCCCACTTGAAGACTCTCTCTAAATCCCCTCGAGTCAGGGAGGGGGGGAAGGACAGGGAGTATGAAAGAAGGTTATATAAGACTTTTTTCATAAATAAGAAAGCACCATTCACCAAAAAGGTCCTGTTTGTGGATTTTAAAAGCTTTAAAAGACACTGCTCCTCTCTCCCTCTGCTCTGAACTCGCTTTAATAGCTTGAGAAAAAGGTGGCAGTTTGGGTCAGGATTCTCATCCTGCTCTTGGCAAAGACAAACTTGAGCAAATTTAAAAGGCAAATCAAAAAGAAATAAATAAACCCGAAAGTAAAAACATGGAAGAAGATCCTTGTGCTCAAAGTCCCCCCTGCTGCCAGGGACTGAGTTGCATTGTGCTTTTCCAAAATATCCCTGATGTGACACTGGCACTGCAGCCCCCTCCCAAACAAGGACTTGCAGAGAACAGGGCTGCACTGTCATCTGTCCAGCGTGTTCTCCTGTGCTGAACAACTGCACATTGAGAGCAGGACATTGCCTGCCAGCTTCCCAACACCCTGGGGAAGCAGGAAGAACACCACTTATTCATCTAAATCAATTCCTTCTTTACTGAGAAAAATACCTTCCACTTCAATTATTGAAATAAAATATTTAAACTTTTTAATTCCTTGCATGTTAACAAAGCAAAAAAACCACCAAAGAAACCCCACTCCTGCCACACTAGGTCTGAGCTTGCCTGTTCCTGCTCAGGTGAAGAGCAGTGGAGCACTGGACACTCAGCCAGCTCAGAAGAGGCTCTGCAGAAATCCAGATGTCAGCCAGTTTCCTTTAGTTTCCTCACAATGACTGGATTCTTTTCAGCTTAAAACAGATCACACATTATTTCCAAAGACTATACTGGGACAGTTCTCAGTTCCCTGCAAATGGCCTTGGCCTGGTGAGAGGTTTGAAGGGAACAGGCTGACATTTAAGGGTTTTGATGCTGTTCCTTCTCATCTGTGCTGCACCACACCCCTGCTAAGGCCTCTCAGCACTTTGGCCCTCACCCTGACAAGACTCAGGCAGAAGCTCATGTTGCCATCTGTCCCATGAAGCCACTGGGATAAGACAGAAATCTATCCAGCTTCTTTTGGATATTGAAATACTAAGCAGGTCCCAGCATCTTATAAAGCAATATATGAGAATCTAAATGGGTGCATACTGCTTCTGGACAGGCCTGTTCCCTCAGAAACACCTATAATGAGGAGTGTCAATCTCCACTAGAGGTACAGGAATCAAAGCTCAACAAATTAATTGGCCAAGGCAGTTAAATGCCCTTTACATCAGTTTTTATTCTAGATTTTGACATCTTGTGATTATTTCCTGACAACAGGCTGATTGCCTACAGTCTAATTAGACCAAAAGTCTTGACAAATGGCAACACAGAAACAATGTGAAGCTGAAGGGCACTTTATTCTTCACATAATAGCATCCCAGAAGGGACCCACACAAATTACAGCTCCTGATGAGCATTTAACACACAGGGATCCTAGAGAGATGAAGCCAAATACACACCCTCAGTCTCACTGGGCATGACAGAACTTCATACTCCAGACAGCTCGTTTACCCAGTTCCATGAAGGGAGAGTGTGCTTTGACTGTGAGATGACATTACAAAACTAGAACTCCTCACCATGAGCACCTTCAGGCCAATGTTCACTGAGGTTCTGGACAACTCCGAAGAGGGAACAACATCCACGCCAAAGAGCAGCTGTTCAAGATGGGTCTGAAGCAGAGAATATACCCAAATCCTCCCAGGTTTATTGTGGTTCTGGATTTCACTTCATTGGTCAGCATAATTCCTGTTAAATTTCAGATTTCTTTTTTTAAGGGATACCAAAGGTGGAAAAAAATGTGACAAAAGTATGAGAGGAAAGGGTTTCACTGCAGGTAAGAAATTGAAGTAGTGTGAAGGGTTTAAAGAAAGATCACAGTATTAAATTTGTGATCAATTTAAGGAATACAAATTGCCCTTGAGAGGAGAAAGAACTACACTCTTGACTCTGAAATAATATACTAAAAATTCATCTGTTCCATTCATTCTGAGATTGATTTTGGTCACTGAAGGGTGAAATTGAAACATTTCTAAAAATGTTCTGAAAACTTGTGTCAAAATCTAAACTAATATTTCAACAGCCTGATTCATGTACACTTCACCTCAAAGTACAAATAACTGCACTACCTACTGCAGGAGAAAAGAACGCTAAAATTATTTTCTTTCTAGAAAACAAGTTTCAAGAATTAACTTATATTTTTAAATCCAAGCATTCCCACAGCCCAGGATCAAACACTTTTCTGCTCAAAGCATCAAGGTGAAATTACTTTTTGCTTCTGTGCTTCCTAAATTAAAAGTACTGATGGTAGCTCTCTGTCTTAAAACAGAAGATAACCCACACCCTTCCTAGTGTGACCAACAAAGGATTTGCACTCTCAGAGCAAGCAACCTGATCCTGAAATAACCCTTTACTGTGGGATGAACAAAGTGTTTCTAGGCAGCAATGTGCCCTGCTGTGTACCTTTTATATAACATCCAAAAGTAACAGTGAATTATTTAATACCAAAAAACCCTCACACCTCACAGCATTCTCAAAGAGAGCTCAGAACAAAGCAACATCTACTTTCAAAGTATGTACAACTGAGAAGGAGGTTTTTTGAATATTTTATTCAATAAGCATATCAGCAAATACAATTTCCAGAAAGAATTACGCACAGCTTCCTAGAAATAACAGTCTACAATTCCCTCCTTAGTTATCTTTAACCATCTGGTTTTCATATTTCCCAGGCAGCTTATACAGGTTTTCCCCCCCTATGTGATTTTTCCATTTTTATTACTTTAATAAATAATGGACACCACAGGTGATCCTAGAGGAGAATCCACATCTCAGCATTGCATAGCTGGACAACCAAGTTCACTGGATGTCATCATCATCAAAGAGATCTTCAAAATCTAGACAGAAAAATAAGACAAAGTAAAATTAACCTCCGAAGTGTCAACTGTTACAAATGCACATACTCAAGTACAGTACTTCATTATTTGCATTAAGGACAGAAATAAAGGTGAATTAAGTGAATGAGAGTTACTGCACCAATTAATACCAGTTTGTGATATTAACACCACCCCTGCAACCAGATTTAATAACACATCTGAGGCTCACAGTTTAAATGTCTAAGTGTGTCTCTTCAGAAGCATAAAAAAACCCCAAAACCCTCAGTAACCAGGTCCAAAGTGTTCTATATTCTGCCCCTAAGTGGCCTGGTATGTAGCTCTTCTCTCTCAAAGCAGCAGTATATATACAAAACAGAGTGTATATATATACTCTTGAGGTATATACATAAATATACATATTTATATACATATTTAATTTAGAATTGGGATTTTCCAGCCTCTAGGAGGGAAGGCTTCAGGGTGACCTAATCGTGACCATCCAGTACCTGAAGGATTCTGTAAGAAATACAGGAAGGGATTATTTAGAAGGTATTAGGGAAATATTCTTCCCTGGGGGAGTGGGGCAGCCCTGGCACAGGTTTCCCAGAGCAGCTGTGGATTCCCCATCCCTGGAAGTGGCCAGGGGCAGGTTGGACGGGGCTCGGAGCGACCTGGTCCATCTGCCAGTGACACGCAAACACTTCCAGGCGAAGAAAACCTCCCGCACCCGCACGGTTTAACACCGAAGCGCCTGCTCTTATATATATACATACATATATATACACCGAGCGGTATAGCTCGCTAAAAGCGTGGTTAGCGAGAAGTTTAGCGACCACAGTGCACGGAAGATAACGCGCTCAGCGACAAAGCCAGGCCGGCTGGCGGTGACACAGCTCGGGCCCGCCGGCCCCACTCACCATTGAAGAAGTCGGCGTGCACCGCTTTCTCGTTGGCGGCCAGGTCCATCAGCAGCCCCGTGCTTCCCCCTGCCTGCGAAAGCAGCCGCTGAGCGCCTCCGCGCCGCGGCGGCACGGCGGCAGCTCCCCCTGCTCCCCGCTCACCTCGTCCAGGTCCACGTAGGGCCCGGCGCCCTCAGGGAACATCTCGTCCACCGCCGGCTTCATGGCGGCCCCTCCGCGCCGTCACTTCCGGGGGGAAGGCGGAGCCGCCCCTCAATGGCCGCCCTGGGGGCGGGGCCCGCCGTTGCCATGGCGATGCCATAGTGTGACAGTGTTGATAAGGTTGGAAAAGACGTTGAAGAGCATGAAGTCCAACCTGTAATCCAACTAAAACCTAACAGCTATAACGTTTATATCATGATCCTCAACACTTCATCCAGTCGACCCTTAAACACCTCCAGGGAACAGTGGTTTAACCACCTCCATGGGCAACGCATTCCAGTGCCGGATCACCCTTTCAGTGAAAAACTTTTTCCTAGTGCCAAGTCTAAACCTCCCTTGTTGGAGCTTAAGACCATGCCCTTGTGTTCTATCTCCAATAGCCAGAGAGAAAAGACCGACCCCTGCCTGTCTACAACCCCCTTTTAGACAGTTACACCCAGCGATAAGATCACGCCGCAGCCTCCTCTTCTCCAGACTAAACAGACCCAGCTCCCTAAGCTGCTCCTCAGAGGGCTTATCCTCCAAGCCCTTAATCATCCGTGTTGCCCTTCTCTAAACTTGTTCTAGCACCTCAACATCTTTGTTAAACACTCCTCTCTCACCGCAGAGACAGCGGGGGCAGCGTGAGGGGAAGCGGGGTTTGGAGAGCTCCGTTACCCTTCAGAGGACGTGGCCACGGCTTGCAACTGATGGTGCTTCCTGCCCCCCAAACTGGGCGGACTGGTTGAGTTAACTCCTGTACACATTAAGCAATTCCTACACACACACACACAGAGTGGTTTCCTGCAGTAGGATGGAGGAGTTTATTGCATTCACGCAAAAGCATCAATTCTAAAAAAGAGTCTAATTTAAAGCATGACGTGCATGAGACTGTGGTGCCACAAAGTGGCTGAGGGCAGCCCAGACACATTTGTTGGTGGCCAGATATTCACTCAAATGTCTTGGCATCCATAAATTGTACAAAAGAGATTAATATTAAGTATGAAATATTGTGGATGACTGCGGTATCACAAAGTGGCTGAGTGTGTCTTGGGTCCATTTTCTCAAATATGTTGGCACCCCTAAACTAAAAAAGAGGCTAATTTAAAGCACAAAATGCTGCACATGAAAGCAGTGAGTATTACAAAGGGGCCGAGAGCAGCCCAGGTGAGTTTGCTGGCAGGTATCTGCTCAAACACCTTGTTTGTAAAAAAGAGACTAATTTAAAGCATAAAATGCTGTGTATGGCTGTGATGAGTGTTGTTAACTGGCTGAGGGCAGCCCAAGTGTGTTCACAGGCAGATATTCACCCAAATACCTTGGCACCAACCCTAGTGAATTAGTGCTCATGGTCAGGCATGTGGTAGCCAAGGTGGCTTCCAAAAGGGAACTGAGCAAAGAAGGTTCTGGCCATTTCATTGATCCTGTTGTAGTCTCCCAGGGTCCGGAAATACTCTATGTAGGACCAGAAATCATTGGATGAGAAGGGCCAGTATGGTAAGGCTACAGCTTCCTGGTAGAGATCTAAAAAAACAACCACAATAAAATACTGCAGATTACTATAATACAAGGACTTTCTGTTGAAAACTTGAGCCTGGGAGCCAACATGGTCTGGGATTTTAGGCTCTCTACAGGGATTTGAGGGCTCCTCTGGAAGGAGAGAGACAGGGAGAGCCATTGAACCCTCTCCGTGCCTCACTCTGCAGAAGATGGAGCCAGTATTCCTTGCTTCGGATGCACCAGGAGTGATAGAGTGGGACAACAGGGACAGCAGGAACGAAGGCAGACCATCCACCTTCAGGGGAATTCAAGAATTCGTCACGCTGCTTTAATTTCTAGAAGGCTTCTGGTTATTTGAAAGCAAGGAACAATTGCAATGGAAAGCAATTTTCCCTCATTCCACACAATTTTTGTCCAATATAAGAATATATAAGGAATAAGGCACTATGCTCTATACTGTGCCCCCACAGCTGCCTGTTCTGCCCACAGAGCTCCCAGGGACTGGGGCCACAATTCCCTGACATGTGCCTGGAACTGAAGAGTTGTGCTTCTTTTCAGAGGGCTGTAGGAAACAGGCTATGGGAAGGGAGAGGAAAGGCTTTAGCAATATCTGGGAAAATGTGATATACTCATTGAAACAAGACTTCAAATTCAACAGGAAAACAAAATCAGTTCCAAAAATGCAGGCACATCACTTAGGCCCAAATCTGGGCAAACACAGAAGGACATACAAACTGTAAACACCAGCTGAGACCACATAGTTACAAATGTGTTTCTGTGCAGTGAAGCTAAACCCAGTATTTTGATTTAAAACCCATTTAGATAAATGGGAGCCATTCCACTCAGCTTGGGACCAGGGTCTTTAGTAGGAATTAAGAGCCTTCAACAATCCTGTTGTCAGAGCTTAATTTTGCAGAGTAAAGTTTGCAGTGCACAGGCCCAGATGGCACATAACAAACCCAATGAATGAGCCAAATGTTGTCTGCAGAGAACTCCCTGTTTATACCAGTTGACCTTAGATTCACTTTGCAGGCTGCTGCTTGGCCCAGTGTGAAAGAAAAATCATAATTGCTGGTAATGAGAGCAACAGGACATTGCCTAAACAGGGTTCTGTTTTCACATTGACACAGGCACTCCTGACCATCTCAGAGGTTGCCTCAGGAGTATTTGTTGCACACAAACACAGGTGATACATTTAAAATATTTCTGAGCCATAATGAAATAGATTGGAGCATAGGGGAAAAGGTCTGATTTATAGGTAATCATATTAGAGCTTGTTCATATCCATCATAATACTCACTGCATATTTGTATTTGTGCAGTGGAGATGCTGCTGGCTGTCCTGCTGGTTAATTGAGATGTACTCCAGCAACACAAGTATATCTGGCTATTGAAGATACAATTTTCTCAGAAAAAAA
The DNA here is from genome assembly GCA_013390025.1 of Pitta sordida. NCBI lineage: Eukaryota > Metazoa > Chordata > Aves > Passeriformes > Pittidae > Pitta > Pitta sordida. The sequence continues at coordinate 120,763 of WEKX01025992.1, forward strand.
AAGGCTTGAAAAAGTATCCAGAAAGCCAAAGAGAGGTTAACTGATAGAATCACCAGTAAGCCAGTGTAAACATCATTAGTGTGTTGAAGAGGTTTTTTTTCAGTCAAAGGCAAACATTAATCCACTGGACTAATCACACAAAGTGACACAAACCACAGGGTATATGTGCTAAGGGACTTATTACAACATTTCTTTAATTGGATTTGTGGCAAATTTTAAGCTTTTTGTCGTGGAGGTCAGTATCTCTTGCCAATAACCAGACATTCAGTATTACTATTCAGGACAGACAATTCTCAGATGTTTTATACATATATAAATCTGGTGCTTTCCAGTTACAATTTTATATAAGAGAATTAGTGACTTGACCATAATCCCTTTTCATTTAAAGACTTTGAGTATATTAGCTCTATCACTAGGCATTAATTTGGCAGCTTTTAATAATTTTTAAAGGCATATTTAAAAGTTCACTCTTCCTCCTCCATGAGGACTAAATGAAAGTACTTCCACAGCCCACAGAGTTCCTGACAAAGTCACTGCTGGGCATCATGTCTGAGAGTTACAAATGACTCCCCTAATTATTAGTGATACAAAGGAAATAAAAACACATTAGGAATTACCATCTCCATCCTGGATGGATCGGGCATCTGTAAATAAAGCGGGAATACATCAGTACCAGCCCCTGCACACAAAGATCCTCTATAATGATACAAAGTAATAAAAGGTTTCTCGCGTAGCCAGAAGCTGACAAGTTCTTTAATGCCCACATAAGACCCTCTGTGCAACCACTGGATTTTAGTTTCTTGGACAGAGGTAGAAGGAATTTCCCCATTTGCAGTCACTCAGTGCTACAAACCAAATACTCATAAGTAACAGCCAGAACAGTTGCGATTACTGCATCAGTGATACCTGATACTAAGGAGAAGATACTGTATTCATAACAAGGTATTTCTGGCTGCTTGGAAAAATAAACAAGATTAAATTCAGCAATAATCTCACCTGTTAGCACGTTCATCAGCATACAGAAGAAAAATAAGCCAGTCATCTTGCCGGCAAGATACTGCTCGTGTTTCTCGTAATCTGTACAATTGAGCATTAGCACGAGAGGTTAATAATTATGCAAAGTCTGTTGTTTCTCCTTTCAGTAGAATAATAAATTCCAAAATGGATTCTAGTTGTTAATTTAGGCACAACAAGATCCAAGTACATTTCCTTTCAGCTTCTGAACTGCAACACTGAGTATCAAAAGACCAGCAGTCCTGAAGTGTATACTGATATCTTGGTTTTAGGTGGCATAAATCCAAAAGGCTCCTCTGAACTCACATGAAATTAAGTTTCTTTAGAAATGTTTGATTTAATAGCTAATTTAATTTCACTTTAGAAATTACCTCTCCCTTCTTTTCTTGGAGTAGTAAAGATCTGTAACTGAGCCAGCTACAAAACTCCAAAGGGATTTCTATTGCTGTGAAATATCAGTGCTCAGTAAGAAAGGGTGGGGACAAAACGTCACTGATTTACTACACCAATCTGATTTTGTTGCTTTCAGGTATTTTAACTGGTCACATTTGCATTATATTTCAGCACTGTCCATGGAAGAGACAGTGGAAAATTTCTGAGAGGAAATCAGAATCAACTTTGGCAAATAACACTTTTGTTTTTTTGAAGACAGAGGGAGAAAATGCAGAAGCAAATTCAGTGATTAATACTGTTGGTGCCCTCTTGATTTTCTTTCTTTCTACCCCTTTAGAAGAATAGATTTTCAAAAATGTTATTTGAGCAAATTGGTAAAAGGATATTGAAGGATATTGAATTCCCTCTCCAGCTGTCACAAAACCCACAAATGCTTGACACTGCTTTATGTTCTGACTTGGGATCCTTAAACTCTGGACTTAAAGTGTACTCAGAAACCAAGTACCCACTAAAATCAATTGAGCTACACTAAGTGGAGCAGGAGGTCCCCAGTGACCTCACCCATGCTGATGGTGCAGGTATCTTCAGAGGGTCAATAAGGGCATTGAAACACACTTTCAGATTAAACCAATATCCTGGAAAGATTCCTCTGCAGGCACTTCAGGCTTCAGCCTCTGAAGGTTGCTCAATGGATCCAGTACTTACAGAGGCCTGGAGGGGAGAGAGTTTAGAATACATTCAATTGACATGTACAGATTTGTTGGTTTTCTTTTAGCACAAAACTCCTGATGGCAGCAGGTGTGGGCAGAGTGAGGCTATAGCAGAAAGTGTTCTGTGGCTCATGGGGATACATGGGGATTTCCTTGCTACTCAAAGACAGGACCGTTTGGGTCATCTTGCCAAACCTGGCGGGCCCAAATGAGCATCTTACCCCCTCTGCCCCACAGCCACATCCAAATTTCGAAAGTCCACTCCATACCTTGCAGTGTGCTGGCAGCCCCCCTCCAGCTCCCAAAAGCTCATTTGATTTCCTTCTGTCCCATCTCTTGTGGGGGCTGAGAAGAAAAATACAGGAAATCAGAACCTATTCCATCCTTCAAAGGTTTTAGTCCTCCTTCCTAATATTTCCTAGGCCTGCAGGATGGGTCCCTGCATCAGTCATGTTCTTGCCTGGGTTGTGGCACTTCCCTTGCTTGCTGGAGCCCTGTGGTGCAGCCATGTACTTGGGTCCATCCACCAGCATTGCCTGCAGAGCTCGTCTGCCCCTTTCACTGCCTAGTCTGTGTACCCTGTCTAACTACACAACCAGAAGCACTGAGATGTGCTGATACACACACAAAACAGTCATCACCTGTAATGGAATAATAACCATGAATCTACTTCCATGCACATCCATCAGTAGCTTTTTGTTTTGACAGCTTATGATGCAGGTGTATTTCCAAGTGGAAGGTGAGATATAGCATGTTTTGGATGCTGACAAAGGAGAATAATGATGTTTCTGATGCAGCCACATCCTACAGCTCACTCCTCAAGATATTAGTGGTGCTGTAGCAGGATGACAAAGTTCCAGAGGTTACCAGATTCAGGGTCACTCCACTCATAACATGGCCTGCTACAACACTGGTTAATCTCTAAAGGATTCACGAAGCTATTGAAGATCACACTGCTGTACACCTTTACACCTACCTCCTTTGCACCTTATTCTGTCTTTCCAAGCTTGGAGTTACCCCTTCCAGAGCTAGGAGGATCATCCATCTGATGTTTTGTGATTGTCTTCTAACACTTATATACTTACAATTTAATTCAGATAAAAATTTTCCTTTTTGTAGTGCACATTTTGGAGATTGAAATAAATTCCCAGGCTTTCCACACTGAAGGGGGTCCTGGAAATTATAAGGAAAGGATGAGAATTAACACTGAAAGCAGTTGCATCAGAGGATGCAACCTCTTCTATCAAGGCCTCAGTTGCTGTACATGACTATTTGTCCCAAATGGGTCTGTTTTAACACAGTGTTGGACTAGCAAAGTGATGAGCTATCATCACAGAGCACACACTGTGCACTGACTTGCAGCATTTGTAATGCACTACAAGCACATTTATTTAATTTTTTCTTTTTCTCTAGGACCCCTTCCCTTTTCTTCAGACTCCACACAGAGGGGAGTTGAAATAACAGCACTGGATGCCCAGCACAAGTGCTGGCATGGACCAGTTAGAGAGCCCTCCGCTAATAGTTGCTGCCCTGGAAGCTTCTTCACTGCTGAGCAGTAACTGGAGATGCCATGGTGCCCACTAATGCAAATCTGGCTCAGCAGCAGCCACATTTCAGTAAATACTACAGCCCTTAACAGGGCAGCTGTTGAATGAGTCCAATGTATTATTTTCTACTCATTTTGGAAAGAAATTGTGTTCTTTTTCAGAAGGGCTCATTAGTTCAAAATGCCATTACTTTTGCTGGCAGCAAGTTCTTCAGATACCATACCCTGAGATTAGCAGCAAGTTTTTTAGATACAGCCGTTGACTCATAAAAGCTTTGCTACATGTTAGAAAAGGCTGAAGGTTTATCCTACCCACCTATCCCAGAAGGAGATCAATACATACTTTTTGTGCATGGGTCTCAAAGCCAGGAAATCCCGCACAGAACTGTGTCAGAGACAGAAATCAATCAGAGCACAGTGTACATTCCCTGGAGAGTAGGGGAATGCAGTTTGGGCAGCACAGCTGTTTGTGTGGCTGGATGGGGAACAGTCCTGGAGCTGCCAGCCTGCCTTCAGGTGGGCCCTTCTGTTGGGCTGTTCTACACAGGGCCAACCCCTGTGGAGCAATTCAGCTCTCTTTGTCCATTAGTTAGAAACAAAGAGAAAGGAATACATAAAAGCAAGTTTATGGATGCCTTTGTTTTCTCAGGAGCTGTATTAGACTGGCATTGCACACACACAAATCTATAATTCTTCAAGCACTGAAAAAAATCCCTGTACATTTTTTTAAAACCATCTTTCCTATTTAATCAATAGGCAAAAGCAAAGAGAGCTCCCTAAGAATTTAATTTAAAACTAAACAGCACTCACAGCTGCATTTGAAATGCTTTGCCCTCGGGCTGAGCAGATAAAACGTTCTCTGTAGGGCTGCAACACTTCTGTGCCAGAAACAACCACTGGCACTTATATATAGACCATCACTAGAAACACAAATGTTTGATTACTTCTTCCAGCAATGTGGTACAAATAATACAGGTCAAAAGGAGATCCTTGTAACTATAGGAATTGCTCAGACAGGTGGGAATTGCCCTAAATCTTTCTGACATTCAAAACTTCATTTTCTTTCCACTGAGTTTTACATCATTTTTTATGAATATAGACGCTCCAAAAATTCTTGATGATGCTTCATTACACAGAATAGTAAAGCCCAGGGCAGACAAGGAGAATTCAGGCAAGGGCCTCATATGACCAAATAGCTGAATAACAAACTGGCCAATAAAAGTAAATGTAAAATTAGGGACCTGTGTAAATACATACCTCCAAGCATCACTGCACTTTTGCTGTGTTTTACTCTCCTCAGACATCCTCTGCTGATGGGCTAGGTAAGCTCCCAGGCTGATCCTGTGGTTATTCTTGTAGTCAGTTTTACTGAATTACTATGTGTTTCTCATTCTTGTGAACAGGCAGCTTTCCTGTCAGCAACTGGCTTCACCATCCCAATAGCATTAGCCCTCAGAAGCAATTGAAAGGAGAGAGAGCAGATGGATTTGGATAGTTACAACACAATTAGCAGAATAACTGTAATGTGATAGACCGCTTTCAGATGTACTAGAGCTAACTATGAAGGTCAGATTTACAAACCAGAGTTGAGGAGCAGTCCTACACTTAAATAAATCATCCTTAAGAGCCAACAAGGAAGTGCATCTGTTCATATTTATTTCAACTTATCATTTTAACCTCTACCTGAGGAAAGATTATGTTTATTGATGCAAATGAGCTTCCAGGAGATCCCAGGTAGCAGGCAGTGCTGTATTGCAGCAGCAGGTAAGGAAACAGTTCCAGTGCAGCTTAGCTCCCAATGAGATGTTCCTGCCAGGTATCCCAGTGCTGCTCCCCAGGAACACCCCAGCTCCTGCGAGGGGCTCTCAGCTCTCCCCCACTCTCCCCTTCTCTCCCAGGGCAGGCAGCACTGTCAGCTCCAAGCACCAGGTTTGGCCTTCCCAAGGGATCATGCAAAGCTGCTGGCACAATACAGGAGGCTGGAGACCCTGCTGAGCAAGCAAAGAACAGCTGCAGGCTGACCTCTCCCCTCCTGTCACCACTGATACCAACAAAATCTGCACATTTTCACAAGGATGTTAGGAACCTCACATCCAGGCTGCCGCAAAAGTCAGTAATGTTTTGTTAACATTGCAAACTATTTTTGTTATAGGCAAAATGGAGTATTAAATCCAACAAGGTAATTTGATTTCCTACACCTTGTTTCCTCAGGAGACAGAGCTGGCAGTGCCTATTTGCACTCCAGAAGGTGCACTACAGTGAGGAGCCTTTGCATCAAGGAATTCTGCTGCAGGGAGAATGAGAGGCAGCAGCACCTGTATTTTAGTAGCAGAGCATCCAGGACTTGTCCTCTCCCTTTCTCCACCCACATTAGACCTAAACTTGTCCGAGGCACCTTTCTAGATAAATTGGTCAGTTCTTTGCTTTAGCCTTACTCAGCTATTCAGCACAGTCACAGATGATTGAGCTCAGCAGGGATTCTAACAAACTGGTCAGTGGGTGACAGGTTTTTTCACAACTCTCAAGAGAAGATATATTTTTCCCATTGCCATTATGGTTAGATGCATCATAGCAGTAACCTCCACCATTTTGAAAAATACAATAAATTGCTTTTCAGATTGATTGAATGCTCAAGTTACACTTAAGCTATTAAGTCATCAGCAGCTGTTTATTGTTTTCATTTCACAGAGAGACTTCTTTAAATAAAAGTGCATAAAATATTTGGTTACCAAAGTTCAGACTTGAGTAAGATGAACAGAAGCTTCTTTACACACAGAGTTACTTCCTCCCTTTGATTCATATGCCAAGGCTACTTCAATATCACCAGTCATACCTGTCCACAAGCAGCTCTGCCCCAGGGACAATAAAATTGATTCAACAAGATTGATGAAGAGATGAGCTTGATTACAAAAATCCATCATGGAAATGTGAGCAAGTTGCTCACTATATTTGCTAGCAGTAATCAGTGAGACATGTGAGGGGAGTATTTTCGTAGCAGCTGCCAGACCAAAAGCCACATGCGAAGGGAGCAAGAGCTGCTACCCAGGGCACTAGCAGGGCATTAACCCAGGGAGACCATCCAGCTGGCAAGAGATGGTTTCAGCTGCAAGTGGGGATGTCCATAGTTCAAAGACTTCTACCAAGAATGCAGGTTCAATATATTGATCTGAACAAGAAGGGAATGAAGCGTGCATTCAGCTTGCATGCTCACTGCTGGTGATGCTGCCCAGCACTGCAGGCAGCAGCTGCATCTTACCTCCCCTCAGCCTTCCAGAAATTGGTGAAACATGCTCAATTTGTAAGTTTTAGAAGTACATTGATGCACCAGGAGGAAGAGCTAAAAAGCAGCCTGGATTTAGGAATGCTCTCATCTCCTGGGGCCTCAAGGTTAGTAAACCCAAGGAGGGTCACACACTTACCAGAATCATTCTGCTTCTCCATCTGGCAAAGTTCTGCTGTGTTAGAGACTGACAGTGTGAGGACATCAGTTGCCATCCCAAAATGAAACAGCAGTTACCTTCCATCCCAATTTTTCTGGGTAACAATGACCCATAGTAATTGTGCAGCTGGAGAGGAAAACCAAACTGTGGACAACTTTAGGAGCTTGTGGGTTAGAGTTACTCAGGTTACTGCCTTATACATTGGAGACAGAGCTTGCCTATTTTAAGGCATTATTTATTCTAATCAGGCATTTGGCCTTACCAATTTGTACAAGCTACTTGGCAGAGAGGAAATTTAAGGCAGTAGTTCAGACTGATGTGCTGAACTCCAGTGTGAACAAGACTAAACCTTGTGCAAAGAGTGACCAAATAAAATAAGCTAATCTTTACAAGAGCTTTGTTGACACTCATTCCTTGATGCATATCTTTAAACACAGGATAAGCAGTTCTTACCTGCAGCATTTATTGCTATGCAGTTAGTTGATCATAGCCCATATTAGATACATGATAATCTACATCTGAACTTGCCTGAGAGTCCAGCCTAATACCTGACTCAATCCTCTTTAATGCCACTTTTGTCAGGATTGAATGATGTTCAGCCGTATTCATGGGCAAAGCAGCCTTACCAAAGCCCTGGCACAGACCTTCATTTCGTTCCTGCAGAGCCCCACCACCAGCACGAAGGAAGGGGAGCCGCAGCTGCTGGTGATGTGTTTTCTCCCTTTAGGGGACACAGCCCTGGGCTCCGGCTCCCTCTGCTGTCCTCAGCCCGGGATCCCCGCCCGGCAGCACAGCCGGCTCACACACACACAGCTCTGCAGACTCTTCGCGGATTTAGTATTTTGTTGGTCACATCCGCAGTTTGAATAAAGCCAGAATAAAAGTTCAGCTGCGACAGGAAATCGACAAAAACTAGTCACAAAAGTGATAACCCAGCCAACTGCTTTTGTGATAGAGAGGTATGTCAGTTTCTTCATTTACAAAAAGAAAGTAAGAGCACCTTACATCTTCTATGCAGACACCGTTTATCTTCATAGCAATAATAAGTGAAAAAAACTCACTACCACATTCCCAGCCCCTCTACTCCCCCCAGTAAGGCTCTATTAGCCGTTATAGGTGAACAGTACTGAGGGGTAACTCACCCCAGCCTACAGGGGATTAGAGTCTCAAGTAGCAGAAAGAGGAAAGCAAGAGCAGTCCTAACACCAGCAGAATTAAAGACCAGCACTCCCCACAACAGAGAGACTAACACCGATAGCCCTGGGCAGAGCTTAAATGCTTTCTGGGTAAGTGTGTGGGTGGAGGCTTCAGGTGAAGCTCCTCAGGGCTTTTGGGATGTATTAGTGCCCTCAGAAACCCAGTATGCTTGTTAAAGAGAAAAAAGAGCTACTGGAATTTTTCTAAAGGAAGTAATTGGTAAGTATGGAGGGATGAGGTTGAGGGCAATCTTATTGATATCCCTTAACAGACACAGATTCAGCTCCTGCTGATGTCTTATTATGTGGCCTTGCAAAATAATAAAGATACTTACATGTCTATCAATATACTTAACCTAAAATTACACTTGTGTTTTTCTTTAAAACATGCTGGACTTTAAAACTCACCTTGATTTGTGGCTTTAAGTGTTGGTGGGACCTTAGGATAGGAATAATGGTAAAACATGGTCCTTGGGGACTGAATTAAGGTGACTTCTCTTTGTGGCCAAAGCTTCTGTGCTTGCCATCCCTGCTGTGAGCGTTCCAAGGTAAATGTCTGTGACCTGCACTAGAAGGCAAAGAGTAGTATAGCTGCCAGGTATGTGGTGGTTTGTCTCACCCTGCATTAGACCTGGGGACAGCTGACAGAAACTGGGTAGACACTGTCAGGTGTTTTTGTGAGAAAAAGGCAGGAATGTTTCCTTTAATGCTTGGTTCTTGCCAGTGCTTTAATTTTCCTGGTCTGGGCAACACATGGCATAACAGTGCATCCCAAACTTCTGTTCTCTTGGGTACTGTTCTAGGCCTTTTGTGCAAAGCAGCTGCTGCCTAAGTGCTCTGCTCTCCTTTTCCTATAGTAAAGGATTAGCCCTGAGAAAGGTGACTGCTGTTGTGGGTGAGTGTTTTGGGTTCCTCAAGGAATCACTTGCAAAGGTATCAGTTAAAACAAGTTTAATATTAAAGTGAAAGCATGACAAACTTTCTTGGCAAGTTTCAGTTTACTATTTACTAGATGGTTAATGCACTCAGAGAAAAGTCAGATGAAAACCTAAAAAAAAAATGGATGTGAAATGAAAATCAACAAAAAATTACCCTGCTGGAGGTTGGGAGAAGGGTAAGGATAAAAAAGAATGATGTTGTGTGGCAAGGATCAGTGTGAACCAGGCCAAACTTAGTCCCAGACTTGATAAATTATTAGGCATGAAGGATTTTACAGCACTTAATTGAGATCTTAATTTAAACAGTTGAACAAAAGATTCATATACCACAACAGTAACTCCTTTATAGGCTTAACTTACTCACAGATCTCAGGTACTGGTTATGCTGATTGGTTTCCTGATTTCTAGCTCAAGGCCTGGCTCCTCTGTGAGGAAGCTGTATGTGTGCCTCCCTGCCAGTATCCCTGCTCCTTTTACCACTTCCAGATATTGCAGAGATTACTCTAAACCATAAACTTTTCTTTTTCAGCATAACCAATCTGCTACATTAGTTTCTGATTTCAGCTGAACAAGCTGCCAGACTACCCCTCACCCTTTGTATAATATGTCCCTGCTCACTGCTTGCTTCCACTTAGCCTAGGGGCAAAGATCTTTCGTTTTCCTCTCCAGTCTTTGGTGTCCTTCTTCCACTCATTATGAAAAATGCACCTATGGGAGGTGGCTCATCACCTTTTTACTGCCTGAGCCAGCACAATTCCTAATTCCTCTCAAACTGCCAGGGGAGCCAGAGCCTGATACATATAATCCACTCCTGATCTCACCAAAACACTGCAGACATGATTAACTCTCCCCACCGTGCACACCTCCCTCCTTTAGCCCTCCGCTTGGTCAGAGGGGCCAAAACTGCTCCACAAATGACTCCCACTCCTGTCCCTTTGCCATCAGCTCGTACATGTGAGCCCACCCTTGTGTCAGTGCTTTTTGCCTTTGCTTTGAGACACAGAATCACAAAACATGAACTGGAAGGGACCCAGAAGGAACACTGAGTCCAGCTCCTGGCCCTGCACAGGACCATCCCCAAGAGTTACATCATGTGTCTGAGAGTATTGTTCAAATGCTTCTTGAACTGTGGCAGGTTTGGTGCTGTGCCCACTGCCCTTGGGAGCCTGTTCCAGTGCCCAACCACCTGGTGAGTGAAGAACTTTTTTCTAATATTCACCCACCTCTCTCCATTTTTCTTGTTCTCATGTGCTTCCTAATGCTTTTCTCCTGTATTAAACCAGAGAACCCAGTAATACAGTCTATAAATCTTTCAACATTAAGCACTTTTCACTCTGTGTGTGAGTTTGTTTGCATGTTTCTTTCTTCCCATCTGGAAGAGACACAGCTGTTATTTTTATATCAACTCTGTGGCAGCTAATAGTTTAAATACTGCTTATTAAAAAAAAAAAGGCAAGTGTGGGTACATCAAACCTACAGAGGCTTGTAGGGTTGCATTCTAGAATTTACATACATCTCCATATGTAAACATTGGTTTCTTTGATACAGCACTGTCTCTTTCCTGATGCCCTCAAGATGTTCTAGAGATATAAAGGGTGCTGCCTCTCACCTTGCTCTAGCATTTGGTGGGCTGGCTCACACATTTGGTGAGAAACTCATGCTCCAAGTGCTTGGCTGCACTGGGGCTGGAGAGCTCAGTGGGTGTGAAGAGGGAGCTGTAATTAATTCAGGCTCACAGTGCCGCTCTGAGGAACGTAATGCTGTGAGAGCTGCTTGAAATAGGGAAATACCATTCCATGGGAAATTCTGTTATTTGAATTTTTTTTTTTTTTGCTAAAGGCAAAATGAATGCAGGCTTTAAATAAAATAAAAAATTTGTTTAAAGCTTTAAAATTCCCATTCCTTGCCGCCTTCTGTTCATCCTTAACAAAAGATTAAGAAGAAATAATGGGGGTTGTTACCATGGAAGTAAACCAAGTTTAATGTAAAACCCTTATCTTCTCTGAAGCTGTAAAAGTAAGCTAAGATTTTGTCAACATAGTGTCCTTTTCAGGCCATGTATTTACATCACAAGGAACTTAGAAGATGATTTGTGGAAGATTGAGAGGAAGAACAGCGAGCAGGTGAGACCCTTCTGAGAGCACAGAACTGCATAAGGCTGGTGGCAGCCAGGAGAGCAGCTCACAGACACAGGGCTGAGGTGGCCACAGGTGCCAGAACTGGGAGGGAATACAACCAGCACAGGAGGGACCCGGATTCTTCCCATTGCAGTGTAGCCATAAATCCTCATTTCTTCTGGAAACAGCATCACAGTTGTCTAAAGCTGGGTAGAAAAGGTGTGGAGCACTTAGCTCAAGGGCTATTTCTGACAACCCTGCAAAGCCAGTAAGTTAAACACTCATTCACATGCCTGACTGCCCAGGAATGGGATAGTTGAATATTTTAATTAAGGACATGCTTTAATGAATCATGGCTTCTGCCAGGGTTTAAGCCAGCACCTTGGATCTCCACTGTCTTCACCCTGTGTAACATTAGGTAACTTATCTGGACAATTGGTTTTAAACCTTGAGCAACTCTATTTATTTCAGTTGGATTGCTCCTGTGTGCCAGCCCCTTGCTGCACCAAGCTCCAGCTATGGGAGGCTGGCAAGGATGGCACTTAGAAGGAAAAGCAAAATTCAGATGAGACCCAGGAGAGCCAGGCTCTATTTTGAGCTCTGTCACAGCTTTCCTGGGTAACCACAAGCTGTTCATGCTATTGCTCCCGGCATTCAGTCTGCATCTGTGTGTATGCTGCAAGATGATGAGCACAGCAGGAGAGACAGGAATTATTATTAATAATGCAAGGTAAGGACAGAGCCAGCAGGAACCCAAAATGGGTGAGATGGTTCTCATCCTCATTCTGATGTGGAGGGATGATGGACTCAACAGCCTGTACCAGCCTGCAGCAACCATTTTTAAGGTACTTTCATGTTGCTTTAGGTCAAGGGTTGATGGTGTACTGAGAGGAGTTTCTGTTCTGCAAGGGAAAGTAACCATGAATGTGATAAAAGGCCAGAGAAGGACTAAGCCCCTTTCTGGCTTCAAACATAAATGCATCCTTATAAAAATAAGCCCATTTCCTTGTAACTAGAGTGTGCAGGAAGTTTGTTTTTATAAGTAGAAAACAGAACCTGTTCTTAATGAGGAACACTTGTCCATGGCCAAACATCTTGTCAACAATGGTAATTCTTTTGAGCTCCTCTACGCTTGTGACATCCCGAAAGAATTATCTTCTAAGAAATATGATCAAAAAGTCCATAAAACCCAAACAAGGAATTTACTGGACAAGATTCTAAGAGCAGGAAATAGGAAAAAATGAAAGCACAGTTAAAAAAGAAACCTACCATAAATGCTGCTGAGCCATAGCAGCAAAAAGTGCCGTATTGATGCTGACATCAATTACTTAGGGAAGGCTGGGAAAATCTTCCCAACAGGATACACATGCTTTTCATTATCTGGTTCAGCCATTGAAGAAGACTGAATGCCCCAGTAATGGCTTGTCTCCTCCCATTGCTGATGTGACCAAATTTGGGAAATGTGGAAAACCAGTCTGCATGTGCATCTAGTGCCAAAGGCAGAGAGGAACAGTCAGAGCTTCTGGGCAGCTTGAGGAGCTGTAGCTTTTCATCCTAAAAAGTTGCACACTGCAAGGGCAAAGTACAAGCAGGAACTTAAGGCAAAGAGCCCCCAGTCTGTGCTGTCATCCCTGCACTCTTCATCTCCCTGGGGAATTACACAGCCCTCTTGCTGTGCCACCTGAGTAACACACGTGTGCAGGGCAGAGAACATTCAGAGCTCACTCTCTGCATTAGTCATGTAAATCACAGGGCATTTTCCAGGGTCTGTGGGTGCTGGCTATAGACCAGAAAGATGTCATCAACATACATGGACATAATTGGTGATGGGAAGAATATTTTCAGAAATAAGTTATATGATTGATTCAGAAGATTCTTAGAAACTCATTTTCAGACCTTAGCTCTGCATAAAGCCTACAAAAAAGGGCGATCTTTGAGGTCTCAAATTTGCTGCCTCCATGTAACCAGTTACATTTGTGGACTGTGGACCTAGGACTTAGCACCTTCTAATTTTTGTTACTCCCTCCTATCTCATTCTCCATAAGGGCAGACAGAAGACCTGATCATCCTGCGGCCAAAACATTTTGCCATGACTAGGATTTTATCTGCTGTATAGATCCAGTGCTTAATTCCATATATTTGCAACCTGGCCAGTGATCCAAGGTGCACTTTTATCAACAGAAGCACCACCAGTGCCGTGATTCTTTGCTGAAGTAATTTAAATTAACTCCATAATGCAATTCAGGGAGGGAAAGGTAATACAGGTGCAAGGTTGCAGCAACTTGATTCAGCTCAGCAACAAAAATGACAGATGGCCTCATCTGACTCGGAACTCTGTGAAAAGTGCAGCTCCTTGTGTATTACACCGAAACAGCCTCATTATTATTCCATGAGCTAGCTGGCCACAGTGTCACTGTGGATAAACAAACACGGGAAAATCACTCTGACCGCTTCTCAGAATCTTACACTGCAAAGCATTTGTGAATGTAAATACTAAGGGTGGGAAAACCTCAAAGTCTCTGACCCTTCTTTCCAAGATCTGGCATCTTGTGAGACTTGGTTACATAGCGAGAAATTTGAAACCTTGACAACTTGGCTTCAAAGGTATTTTTTTAATATACATCGTTTTCCTGTTTCTGAGTAGGAAAGAGACAAGCCTCTCCTCCTACACACAGTTCAGGATAAAAAAGCACCTCTGTAACCACAGGAAATTACTGACCAAAATGCTGCTTTGATTTAAATAGTGTCTATATATAATAAAAATATAGATGATATTAATATATTGTAGAATATATTAACATAGAATATTACAATATAGAATAAGCATTTCTATAGTTAGTCATCTCCCTGGATCTAGGATGGGGCTTATTCCTGTCAATGTGTATATGCAGAAGTTACACTGATTTCCCTGTTTTCACCTAAATTGTTTCATTCTGCTTCTCTTCCTTGATATCCTTATGCTTTGTGTTCTTATTTAACTGCTCTGGCATGTAAAAATCCTACATCCCCAAGTACAAATAAAATCTTCTGCAGCTTTGGGTTTGCTTAAAATAAATTGGAGCACTAGAAAGTTATGTATTTCATCAGCAACTGGCCATTTTCTGCAGACCTCACCCAGTTTGGTGCATGTGTCCATGTGCTGGGAACCTCCTGCAAAGGACACCTAACGGGGCTGTAGCAGTGACATAATCTGGCACTTTTTTTAGCCTGGTCTGCCATCATAGGAAGTAACGTGCCACAGTCACAGATCCCAATCTTACTACATTTTGAAAGTTGCCAAAATGTTCTGCTTTCCACTGACAGTCCAAGTTGTGCCCTGCCTATGCTGGGCACTTGAAGGTCTTATTTTCTATCAATTATGAACTAATCTTAAGAAGGGAGGAAAGAACAAAAAGAGAGAAGGGAAAAGGAAGGGAAGGAAAAAAGATTTTTACGCATATCAAAAATTAATTCAATAGAAATAGTCACAATTAATAAGTCTTTGTGAAATTGAGACTGTTTAGGGAGGTGTACTTCTGAGCTTTTTTTCTGATCTGCTGAGGATTTTGGTGTGATGCAGAGAAGTAATGTAAAGACTTTTCCATATGTCTGAAGGCTGATCATTGAAGAAGACAGTTAGCATGTAAATATATAGCTACAGTCCTTTCCAGATCTCCTGCACTGATGTGGGATGAGCCAGGGAGAGAAATGGAAGCTCTACAGCACCATAATGCAGAACAGCTGTGACCAGAGCCTGTAACTATCAGACTGGGTTGAGAAAATGATCAGGTGTTGTCTATCACCTAAGCTGCTCTCCTGCTTAGGAATATTTTTTAGATGACAATATTCAGGGATAAATTGAGCCTATACAGAACAGCCATGCACATGCTTTTGTTGTTCAGCTTGTGTGTGCTTTGGGTATGAATGAGTGTCCATGAGCACAGACAAGGTGAGGTAGGGCAGGTCCTGTTTCGTGTTGCTCCAGCACTGTATGATGTGCTATCTTAACCATGTCATACTCAGCAATCCAGGTAGGCAACAGGTTTTAAATGCAAGCTGGAGGCATGAAGCTTGAGTTGCCTCTCACAGACATTGGCTCCATGCTAGCATTGCTTCATCCTTCTCAGGGCAAATTCACTCTGGTTTAGATCCTCAGGGATAAGATTGGAGAGCAGTTCAATTCACCAGATGCATACAGTCCCTTTTCCTGGATGCACATCAGCTTTTGCCTTGAGCCTCAGAAAATGCCTCTTTTCCAAAGCAGAAGATTGTGGCCAAGGCAGGCACATAGCAGGGTGCCAGAGAAGACGCTTGGAGTTTCCATTCCCCTTCTGGGAGGCAAACATGGTGACAGATGGCATTAAACTCGCTCCACTGATGCCAAAGAAGGAGTTGTGAACAGCAAAGCCCCTTGCACGCTGCTGCCAGTGACCATCAGCTCCAAGGAGCTGCATTTCCACCTTCTGCAAGATTTATCCTTGTGCTGCTGCAGAGGTATTCATGTCCCTGTGCCTGCCAGATACCCTCTGCTCTGAGGAAGCTTTTAAGGGGTCACAGCCTTGCCTTCCTGTTCACCCCCTCTCCAGAATGTGGTGGGTGTCCATAATATTCTTACTGGGCTCACCATGTCCAACATTTGCTCCCATTGCACTCAGGGTGGTGGTAAAATACTTTCTCCTTCCACTTTCAGGCAAAGGGCTGGCTGTGAGCCAGTTTGCTGTCTGGGAAATGGGGATGACAACCACTCTGTTTGTTCATGTGGAGAGTAAACAGCCATTAAAAAGCAGGAGCTGTATCTTAGAGTCTTTCTGACTGTAACTGACACAACAGGGTCCAGGCCTTGGTTGTAATAAACATCCCCAATCAAATGCAGAGGCTGAATAAATGCAGTTAAAGAATTTAGCAGTGATTTTTGGCTCCTCTGACACAGCAAGAATATCAATATGCCCAACAGATTGTCTAAAACCTGTTCATTTTGCATAATCTCAGAGCAACACATTTTTATGTACAGGTAACTCAGGAATGCCTGTTTCTGCAAGAAAGTGGCTCAGCAATTTCTGTCCTCTGCTATGTTAATCACAACCAACTGATATCCCAATAATAACATAAATCCCTCACAGGATAAAGCTGACATACAAGAATTTGAATTTGGATGACCTGGAAATATCTCAGTCATGGATTTCACAAGCTGCATTGTCAAAATAGGGCACAGATAATTGTGGCTTGGACTAAAGGGCAAGTGGGACAGGAAACCATGAGATGGTGAGCATGAAAATAAATAGCCCTCTGTCAGAAGAACAGCTCCATTGAGGGATGCTGATCTTGAGCAGGAGAAAGTAGTCTGTCTGGGAGGACCCCGGTTATGTATCCGTTCTTCTCTTCTCATGACCCCCAGAGCTGCTCTCAGGAAAACCTCCTGCTCCCTGGCCCCTCATCCACCCCTGCCTGGGGTTTGAGACATCCTGAGCACAGCCCTTGGCTGCTCTGAGCACAGCAAACCGTGTGGCACATCCTTGCATCCCTCCAGCCTCTGGCACTGGAGGTGAGTCTTGGGGGACACACAGCTGAGCACCCTTGGAGTGAGTTGGAAGCACAGAGCTGTGAGAGCTCTGGTGGTCTGTCCAGCTCCACTGCTAGCAGCGCGCACCTCGCTTGCCCCTCTACAGCAGGATATAAATGACAACACTGGGCTTAATTTTGTGGATCCTGTCTTGCCTTCTTCCCCTGTAGCAGGCTGAGAACTGGGGCATGTGGTGACCATGGCTGTCAGGCCATGGACCCCTCTCCTCCCTGCTCCTTGTGTGGGGACTGTAAATGTCTGTGTTTTTCTGTTGCTGAGTCCTCACTAAGACACTGGCCAAGGGGCAGGTGTGGGTTCAGCTGCAGCTGCCTCAGGTGGTTCCATTTCCCACTTAATTACACTGATGATCTCCCAAGGGCTGCTGGGAGCACAAGCCCTTAAAAGCAAGAACAGGACAAAAGAATCTGTTTCGACTTTTGGAGTCTCTGCTGAGGAGGGAGTTTCATGAAAGAGGAAGCCTTTCATCCCTGAAGAGCCAGAAGCTTTAACTTTTCCTGTCTTTTAGCTTTGATCCCTGGGTCTGGGATACAGACAGGTATCTTCCATGTGCTGCTTTTAGTGGAATGAGGGGAAGAAAAGAAGTGTTTTATTTATTTGGGTGTGGTTTAAGGAAGGAATGTTTCTGGATATTTCAGTGGTTTCTATTGAATTTTTTAAAAAATGAGTATTTCTCCTACTTGTGGTAACTTCTGCCTCTGTTTTTCAAGACGGTTTTACTGAGAAACCAATGATTAACCTGAAGGGATGGTTGCCTCCAGATCTCCTGAGAAAGCTGCCTTGAGAGGAGCTGCAGCCAGGGAGGTTGGAAGGAGAGGATGAGATAGACCATTAACATAGGTGTACATGTAGACTTGCATTCCTGGGGGAGCACGGTGTTTTAGCCAGGTGGTCACAACACACTGTTCCCCACAGTTAATGGAGTAACACTTTTGATTTAAAATTGTGTGGTTAAATTAATGAAGTTTTTGATTCTGTAAATTTATCTCTTTAAAGAGGTTGACAGAGTAGTCCTGTTAAGCTCATTTGCCTTCAACCGGAGGCAAAAAAGAAATAAAGGAGAACTTGAGGTTGAAGATGGGAAGGTGAGAGTGCTGAAGCTTTAACTATGCAGTAGACCTTTTTGAAGAGAAATGCTTGTGTGAAGAAATTATGTTCATTGTGAACTGTGCCTTAAAAAATCATTTCAGTGTATTTTCTAGTTCTAAGGCTAATAAATGCATGCATGTTTGCTGTTCCTTGCAGAACTAAGTCCTTTTGCTACACTGGACACGTGATTGTAAAGTCAGGCATCTGTGTAGCTGTGGGCAGCACCACATGAACAGTCAGGGCTGCTTTTTGGTGGGGTTAGTAACTCCAAGTCCTCTCTAAAGGACTATGTCTGTTAAAGTGCACCACGTATTGCTTTAAGCATTTCTAATGAAAGACAAGGGATATGTTTGCAATTAAATTTTATTTGAAAGAATTTTTGCAGTTGATGACTTTCAATGCTTGACACCTTTTTGTTTAGACATATGAGAGTTAATATGAACCTCATGTACCATCTACTTGCATTCCAGCCTGGTTTATTTCCAGGGTGTGAAAGGGCTCCCTTAGAAGCTGTTAAGCTGAGGGACCTAAGTATACAGACAAATGTTTTTTGGTGGGGACTAATGGAATGGCTGTTATTGCAGAAGTCCGCAATAAACATACGGGAGGTCTGCCATTTTGTGTTCCTTGAATTTGGTGGGAAATCTCATTCCAATATTTTAACCCTTCATCAAGCTGTGCACTCTGCAGCTTCCCCACATTTAATAGTCTTTAATAAGTATTCCCAGCTGTGCTCATCAAGGCAGGTGACCTAAAGCACGTGGTGATGGCTGCTCTCTGAGACAGAGCAAACCTTTTCTGTTGGGGTCTCTGAGATGGCAGCCCACTGCCCCAGGGCAGCCACTCACTCTGCTGGGGCTGCCACTTCCCATCCCTCAACAAGGATGTTCTGTCTGCCCTTTCATCACAAGGCGTAGATTTCCTTTTTTTAAAATTATTTTTATTTTTTCCTTGATTTCCCTTGGTGAGTGGTATGGTGTGCTGAGGAGAGAGAGCGAGCCTCAGGCTTGCAGAGGGCTTCCCAAGGCTGAGCTCTGTATTTGAATGCACTGAAGCTTTCTTTGCTCTTTTTTTTTTTTTTTTGTTATTGCATAGATCCTGACCTAGAGGGATGAGATTTAGAAAACGCTTCTTTAAAGTCTTTATTTCAGATCTGTGCTTGGGACTTTGCAGGCCAAGTGGAGGAGTGATGCCTTGACTCCCCCACACCCCAGGGGAGTTCATCTGTGCAATATGAGGGGCCCAGCCATGTTGCTGCATTGTAGCCTCCTGTATCCCAAAAACCTGGCACTGTATCTCTCAGACTGGCATTTTTCAGGGAAACTGGGCTGTGAGGAAAGCCAGCTGTTCTGACCAAAGGAAAGGTGCAGGAGTGGGAGTGTGGCTGGGCGAACAAGGGCTGGCAACTGGATGTGTTTGTCCCTGTTTCCTTCCAGCCTGTCTGGCTGGAGAACTGATAAAGTGCTGTGTAAGCCCTGCTCAGCAATAACAACAACATCTCTATATTATTAAGCCTGTGTTCAGCACAGATCCCAAACCTAGACCTGTACTAGCCACTGTGAAGAAAATTAACCCTGAAGCCAGCACAAGTGCATTGGTCTTAGGAAGAAACAAAATGACTGTACAAGGGACTAGTTAATGTGAAAGCTCGAAGGATTGAGCCTGAATTATAAAGCACAGGTTGGAAATTGAGAACTCCCTAATAGCTTGTCATGTGTGTCTGTGTTGCATCAGTCCTTCTCATGCCTCTGGCAGGTTCCTTGGGAGCAGGGTTATTTTCCCTGAAGCATCCTGGCTGGGCAAAGTGGTCCTGGGGTCCAAGTTGTAACAGCTGGACCTGAGAAGGTGGGTTTGGAAAGAGAAATGTCGCTAAAGCAATTGAGCGAGGCTATGATGAGGTGGCTCTAATGCTTTAAGTTCCTGTTTTCATTGTCTACCATCCTCTGTTTGTACAGCACTTGCCTGAAAGGATTCCAGGTTGAGCCCCTGGAGGTGATGGAGCCACAATTTAGCCTGAGGAAAACAAGCAGCAGCTCTGGGTATGGGAGGATCCAGGCCTTCATCTTGTGTGTTCAGACAGACCATTGGAGGAGGAGGTACGGAGAAATACTGGGCATAAATCATGCTTTAGAGTGTTACTGCATCTTTCAAATAGCTCTGTGTAAACCAGAGCTATAGTGGCCTTAAGTGACTATCATTATATTATCAGGCCTTAAGTGACTATCATTATATTATCAGCACCTCGACTCAGAACAGCTTTTATTTGTGACAGCAAGGTCAGTCAGTTAATTGTGGGCTCCTTCTTAACTTGGAGTTCGGTATGTTTTTCATCATGGCTTTTTCTTCATGAAAACACTTGAAGAAATTTTTCTGCTAGTGATCTAGACTAATAGTCCTTTTTACCACAACTATGCAAGAGCTCTCTTAAAATTCTGACTTGGAATGCAGTTTTGCCCATGATTGCTTGTGTTAGTTTTGGATATAAGCCAGAAGATATTCCCTTGGAGACCTACTGTGTAATTAATATTAAAGGGACGAGTAAGTAGGCCAATTCTAAAATTTGGCTAGTTTAAAAATAAAGAATTGAAGATGCTTGTATGTGTATTAAATTGACTCCTCTTAGAGACAGGAGGCAACACATGATATTGGTATTTACACCAAAGTGCATCTGTGACCTGCTCCTGTGTCTCTGTGCCCAAGACTTTGCAGGATATTGATCAGCTGGTCATGCACAAATATACAGTGAAACTGCAATAACCTATACAATAATCTTCTACACAGTCTTCCAAGTAGAGAATGATTCTGTCTGGGGTGACCTGTTTTCTATGTTTCTCATATTTAACTGGTTTGAGGGTTTCACAGTTCTGACATAAATTATGCAGCAGCTTTTGAAGGTAACTTTGGAGAATTTTTTGGGTGTTAGGGACTTTGGTTGCATTACTTGTTGATTGAGGAAAAGTTCTAAATAAATTGAAAGGCTTGGTTCTAATCAGAACTGTTTCACAAAAATATTTCAGTTTCTTTTTTATGACACTAGGAAGTTTGTAACTAAAATTAATCTGTCTGACCCTCTGGGAAGCAGGAAGCTTGTTTCCCCAGAAATGTTAATTTAAGGAAACCTATCTCAAGAAGCTGTAAAATAGTTATTCCGTCGTGCCTTATGCCAGGCTGTAGCCAGGATTTATCGGGTTGTGTGGCTGCTGGTGCCAGGAGATGGCACCAGACATCAGGGACAGCTCCCGTGCTCCGTGTCGTGCTCTGTCACTGCAGAGGAGCCGCCCCTCCCGGTACCTCAGCAGGTGAGGAATCACCTTCCCTGCTGCAGCAGCTCCTGTGGAGAAGGATTCTGCGTGTGTCCAGAAAGTGTTTGTGATTGTGTTATGTTACAGTGACAATCCCTAGAGCCTGGAGAATCTTACTCGCGTGGATCTGGGGGAATCAGTCTTGTATCACCCTTTCGTACACAAATACACTAAGACTTGCAAAGGGATGTAAAGACATTAGGAGCTGAACTCCGGCTGTTTAGAGCAGCTGTGTTCCATGATCCCCTGTGGAAATCCAGGCTGACACGCTCACACTGGTGTGTGAGTGTGGGGATGAGCATGAGATTCATCCATATATAGAGACAGCACATGGGCAGAAAGCAGAGGAATCCCCAGAGGATGGATAAAGGTGACCCAGGATGCATTCCTGCAGAGCCTGACCTGGGGAGATATCCCTGCCAGGGGCAGGATGTCCACTGGTGCTGGCAGTGCTCTATTGCCTTCCTTTCCCTCCTCTATTCTGAGGCTGCCCTTTGTCTCTTGCTTTGCCTTATTAAAGGAGCTCTGTGGACTTCTCCTGTAATCCAGTCAATGACTTTTTGAATAGAGTATCTCTTTAGAACCCTATGAATAATTAAACTATAATTCTGATCCTCTATTAATGGGAAATAAATGCCTATGGAGACATGTCACAGTGGAGGCTTAATTATTCTGTCTAGAGAATACTTACAACTGACTTTTCCCCCCACCTATTTAGAAACACATTAACAATATTTAGACTGAAATGCAGACTTTTACTGCCTCTAGTTTCCTCTAATTCCTTGGAATGAACTATTATCTCCTATTATTTGCTACACTTCTACTCCTCAGAAGCATTAACTGAATGTATCAGGATTTCATAACACTTTTCTAATTTGCTCTGATGCTATGCCTTTATGGATTCTTTGACTGTCCTTGACTTCCTTGGGAACTGAGGATACCCAGCTCTTCAAAGAGCTGGCCTCAGTTAATTTGCATGCTGAAATTGGCATTTATGTTAAATTACAAAAAAGGCAGTCTTGGTGAGACCTCTAAAAGTTCCTGCACAACAAGTGGAGGTCTGAATCAGCTGAGGACTGAGAGCCGACTTTAAGAGTTGATGTCAAAACAGATAAAGATGTACTTACCCTCTTTTTTATAGCTTTCAAACTATAAGAAATGATTGCCAAGTGCCCAAATTTCTTTTTGGACATGTTTTTCTATTTCTAAATATTTAGTTACTAGTTCTATTTTAACCCATATGTATATTGTCCTTCTCATGGCTGCAGGTGTAACCCTTTGTTTTAGCTGCTTGTTTTGTGTCCTGGATAGTGCCTTCCAACCAGGTGCCAGAAAGTGGCCTGAGCATTCCAGGAACTGGTTAGCCATTCCCTTGGGGGATGGACAAGGTCATCAGCTCCCTGAGTAAAACATGCACCATGTTAAACCAAGTCTAGGGAGCAGAGGCTGATGGAGGGTGGCTTGAAAACATACTTTTGTGCTCTCTGTTCTTGAGCAAGCGTGTAAATGTGAGTACAGGTTTTGTAAGAAACCCCCTCTCAGCACCTGAAGCTGGGCTGAGACCAGCCTCTGGCTGCAGAGCTTCACTCTACTGTCCCTAGAGTGAAACTACCTTTTGTCATATTTTTTTTTTGTCTGCTTGTAGTGGTGGCACAACATCTGTTAATTTATTTTTGTAATGGCTTTTGTATCAGCAGGATTAATCTGATAGTCTTAGCTTTACTTTCGTCCAAATTAGGTGAAGGAGCTTCATGCTGTTTGATAATTATTCCCAAAACCAGAAGTAAATATCAGGCTTAGTTCTTACTCTTGAAAGCACGGAGGCAATTGAAAGAAAATTCCAATCCACAAACTCTGCGTTTTCTATCTTTGCACCCAAAAGCAATGGCGTTTTTGCTCCAACCCTAGCTGTAAAATATTCCACTGTCTTGCACTTGCCCTTTGTCCAGATGTTAGAGCTGTCTCTATTTTCTGTCCTTAAACTAATGGAGGGACCCTGCCATCCTCCCTGACTTGTGCCCTCCCAAACCTCTTCTCTGACCTGGAATTTGTGCAGCAGCTTCAGCTAGTTGAGGCTGAGACACAGTACTTGCCATGAGTTGTCTTGCATGGAACTAATAAAATATTCCTGGCCACAAGTTGTGTGAAATGCTGCAGAGCACCTGCAGAAGGGAATTAAGTTACCCTTCTTGAATTGTGGTTCTTTAATTAATCTTTACACTGGGCACATACATCAAGAGCACATAGTTCATACAGGGTGACAGCAATGCTAAAAAGTGATAAGCAAATTAGGGCTGAGGCTGGATTGAATTCTTAAAGAAGAAAGTCAGGCATGAATATATATTTTTGTATTTTATTATATAATATATAAGTATAATATTTACTGGGTTTTTTGTATTGTGCCTGACCTTGGTTCAAGTTTTGAATGTCCCCGTGAGACTTGAGATCATCTTGTCAAACCCAAACCTCAGCTTTTACTGAAGAGTTTGAGAAGAATTTTTCGTTCCTGTCACCTGTCTCAGTTTTTTAAACAGCTCCCGTTTTCCTTCATTACGGTTTCCTGGCCTTTATTAGGCACAAGATCATAAAGGCTTCAAATGCTAATCCTGACTCTGGCCTCAGTTGTCAATGGTAGCAGGGCTAAATCGCTGCAGGAGTTGTGAGTGTGTGGTACTGCAGGCTCTGGGGGTCTGGACTGCAGTGTAAAAAGCCACTAGTCAGGGAAGAAGTGTGCCATTTCCTGGATACTAATGTTGATGGATACAAGACTGGAAAAGGCATGCTGTCTGCATTCAGGAAAGGCTTTGCACTCCCTGCTCAGAGTGCCAAAATTAAGAATCATTCACCTGTCTGTGTTCTTTACTGCAGATGTCAGGCAAAGGCCCTGTCTCACTGAGGGTCAGGATGACAGTGGTCATGCTGCTGGAAGGGAGACAGTTATCGCTGTGATGACACCTTTATTCAGTGACGCGCTGAGGCAGATGTCCCAAAACAAGCAGCCTCACCCATAGGTGTAATGGTGATTAGTGGGACTACTGCACAGCTTTAGCTGGGCCTGCAGTGCAGAGGAAGTTCTGTCGTGACTTTTGGGTAGGTTTTAACCTGAAATATTTGAAATTACTATTACCTCATGCAAACTGCTTCTTTAGGGTGATACTGCAGCATTGTTGGTTCTCTCTCTGGAGAGAGGGAGTCCCTTCCCTGTTTGTGTTTCCAGATTACCTAAACTCCACTCCCAGACCTGGCTCTATTGCTGGTTTAGAGGGTACAGGTTGAGGACGAGTTCATTATCCCACTCCTTAACCTTCTTGCACCAGGAAAATTTGGCATTATCAGTGAAGAGCACATCAGTTTCTTGTAGGTTAACAGCCCGAGAACAAAAGGGCAGATGTGGTGCTTGTGCTCACAGGTACTAAATCCAAATAGATGCAACCTGAACTGTGAAGGTTGAGGGTCTAGTCTCAGTGCAGCTGACTGCAGCCTTAGTGTGCAACGATGTTGTGCCATCTGCATGTTAGTTTCTGGAGAACATACAGAACGCATTGAGGTTTGTCTTTCCTTTCAAATAAACTGTGTTTTCAGGCTTTGTGGCAGAATTCATTCCTCAATGACTTCCTGAAAGCTTCACTGTTAATATGGCCATATGTTGTCTGATTACCCAGGCTACCTATGTGACTCGCACATGTTTTCTCCCAGCCTGGTTGCTTATTACTCTTCCCTCTGCTCGGCTAACGATGCCACCTTAATGCCCTTATCAATCTTTTTTCCTCCACAGGTGTCACTGTTCCTATTATTACTTTTTTTTTTAATGTGATATGCCCCATTAAGTCATTTTGCCATCAAAATCCTTTCTCAAACATTTGGGTTTTGCCAGTAATGCTGAGTCCGTGTTTATGCACCTGTGCAGGTAGGATGGCATGTGTTAAACCATGGCAGGGTGTGTAGGAGCACGAGAACTGACTCCTGCTTGTGGCTGCCCACTGCAGGGCTGTTCCTAGACCTGCATTCCTACCGTGGCCTTCCTCTGTTTAGCTGTTTCACATACAGCAAAAACTGTTAATTGACCATGCCTGATGCACTGTGGCACTGCCCTGGGAAGAAACAGTCACTGATTCCAGTGGGTTGTGTCACTGGAGTGCAAGTGGTGGAAAAGAACTGCAGAGCAAGAGTGCTTCTCTTGCACTATTTGGTGTCAAAGTCTCTTGTTTTGGCACAGCAGATTGAAAATGGAGGTTTTGATAAAGTGAGGAATGGCTGGTAAAAAGAGAAACTTGCAGAGCTGGTGGTTGATATTTGTCGTGGTGTTTCATGAGTACTTGAGGATTCTGTCTTTATTGCTTCCCCAGGGGAAGCTGGGACTGAGTTAAATTAGCATTCCTGAGCACTGTCCTGCTTAATCAGTGTCCCTGTTTTGCCTTGTCTGCATGTGATTGCCATTGGCCCAGTGCTGCTGTGTGCCAGGAGGGCTCGTCCCTCTGTTAATGAAGGGTGAGTTACTGTGCAGCCACAACCCAAAAATAGCTGTCTGATCATGGTGAGGGGCAACTGGGGCTATTTTCAGATAAATATTGTCTGCACTCTCACTTTTGTCCTTGAAAGCCTGACTGGGAAGCCAATTTTTCTGCAGTTGGTTGAAAATCACATTGCATCAAGCAAATAAATGTTCTGGCTGTGCTTAGTGCTATCCTGGGGGTAGGAAAGTCAATTAGGCAGCACTAAAATAAATGTGGAATACTTGGACCAATCTGGCATGAAACAAGAGCTGCCCATGTCTGAATGTGTCTTGAGAGCGCTGTTACAGCAACACATAGCACTGGAGGCATCGGCATTTGAGGTGGGGATGGACAGGCTAATGCTGGAGTCTGTGCTCATGCGAAGGCAGATTCCAGGTCCAACAGAGAGAGGCTGCTTTGCCAGTCCGGTTCAGACAGCAGTCCTGCAGTGTGCATGCAGGCTGTCTGCAGGCTTGCTGTAAGAGTATTTTAAGTATATTGCCCTTGGTTTTAGTTTCACGGATAATTTTAGAAAGCATATGCCTGGGTCTCTAATTTCCAAATTGCTGCTGCTGTTCCATGTGTCAGATGGTATCTGTTCTTTCCTGACAAAGTTTTCCCATCATCACTACTGACACTCAATACTTTTGCTCCAACATTGCTACTTTTAATTCCTGGGAAAGCTGCAGAGCCTTCTATGCTGGCTGCTGTGCCCAAGGGGAGGGAGGTGGCAGTGGGAACAGAGGCACTTTTGTGTGTTTGTCACTTTTTTGGCTATTTTGTTACGGAACATTCATCCATGCTTCAAAACAGGATACTAAATGAGTATTAGAAACATCAAAAATGTTGAGTTGAAACTTTAAAAGTTAGCAGGTGCAGTTTTAGATATGAAGTAGACAAATGCAACCTGAGATTTTGGTGTTCTTGACTTTAGTTTCTCACAATCCATGTGCAGATGTTAATTTGAGCTCCTCCATCTCCCTTTCAGCCCTGCTGAGGTCACGTCACTTTCCATCACAGCTGGAACAGGCCTGTGTGTGTACAGCCCAGCTGCCCCTGGGTCACAGTCTGGGGCCCTGGGGTGTCAGGGCCCGTGGGCCTGCCAGGGAAGTCCTGCTTCCACTTGTTCGTACTGAGGGGTTAACAAGCTACTGAAGCCTGATTTTTCTGCCTAGTCAGAGAGAGCTGGAGTCACAGAACATTGAGGTGAAAGATCCCACAAGAATCATTGTGTCCAACTCGTAAGTGAATGGCCCGTGTGAGGATCAAACCCCCAGCCTTGGTGCTATTAGCACCCTGCTCTGGCCAACTGAGCTGATCTCTGGACCTTCAGGTGGAGTGTCCTGTTGCCCCTTCTAAACTTCATTAGAATGCAAGTGCCATGTACTAAAACTTTCCTGTTTGCATATCAGCATCAAGCTGGATGTTTTGGGGGAGCTCCAGCAAGAATGGCATGTGTAATTATATTATAGGTGCTGTTTATTTTATAAGCTTTTCTTTATAAAGCTATAGGACTACTGTGCTGTGGACTAAACTTTGCAATCCAGAATGTGTTGGTTCAACAGGATTCTGCTCCTGTGGAGAAGAGCCATCCAAACCTGACCAAGTGAGAGGTCTTAACATGCTCTGTAGTCTTGCAGACTGAAATGATTTAGTTTGGTGTCTGCCTCCCAGTTCATCCTGGCAATGCCTGAGCTTAGTTCCGATGGTATAGAACCATTTCCCCAGAAACAGATTTTCTGCACCCTTTTTTGGTGACCATAGGACCTAGAAGCTAGAAAGCCAGTGTGGCTGGCCTGCAGAAATGATAAAAGCTAAATAGAGAGATGGGAAAAGAAAACAAGGAGTGAAGTCTCGTAATTTGTATATTTGTATATCCATTATCTTTCCGTTGGTTTTGCTCAGTGCCCAGAGTCGTAAACATCATCCTAAGCCAGTTTTGACTCTGTATTGTTCTATGTTAAGAACCAAGTGTCCAGAGTTTTGAATGTTTGTGTTAGCTGGCTGAGATGAAGCTCTGGAGTGCATTATCTTAGGTGCAGAGTCTGTTTTCTATACACAGCTCATTTCCTTGTTTTATTGTGAAAATAATTTGTTTGAAGTACTTGGATGCAAGAGCTGAGCCCTGGAAGATGCTGCAAAGAAATATTTCTCTTTAGTGCATGCTTTAAGCAGTGTGCAGTAAAGAGGAGCACAGGGGTAAGTACAGGTCACAGGAGATGTAATATAATATTGTCATTTATTCTGTGTCTTGAATGAGATGGGGAACTTCTGGAGAAAAATAAGATGTGATCACATAATTAGACTGTATCATCATACAGGTTTTCAGGAAGGAATGCAAAAGCTCAACAGATCTCTGAACTATTGAACACCTGGCTTTGCAACCTTGCTAAAGTGGCTGTAATACAGGTATAGTATAATACCTCATACTGAAACAGCTCTAGTTGCTAGGATTGACCTTTTCATTGCTTGTTCAGCATCCCTGCACCAGTTAAATGTGTTATTTCTATAGCAAGATTAAAATAGAGCGAAGAAGCAATTTCCAGAAGGATTTTAAGCACTCTTTGATGGGGACTTCAGTGCTTCTAAAAAAGATCTTAGTGTAAATACTTTTCTCCACAAATACCATGACGTTTTGGTGTTACAGAGCAGCAACCTACACTGCACTAATTTAAGAACCTCATGTAAACACACACTCAGAAAAAGATTTGCTGGAAACTTCTTTCGTGAAACGTGTTGTGGTCAGATATGTGAAAAAAGCTGATGAATGTGGGGTATCCCAGCATGGGCTGTGCTGCTCAGCACTGCTTATTAGAAGAGGGTTTATGGATGTTTTGTGCCCAAGTGCTCTGTCTGTGTACCAATTATGGATGCTGTAGGAATTTGCTGAGATGGAGCAGAAGGGAGGGATGGGCTGCATTGAGAAAATGGGCTCACAAGAATGTCTAATAGGTTCCTCCTTGGGGAAGAAAGAACTGTCAAGTGAGGACTGCATGTCTAGCAACAGCTCTAAGGGAAGGGAATGTTTTCATTGTCCTTGCTTGAATAGTCACTGTCGTTTAGAACTGTGAAAGCCCTAAACATCTTTGAAAGGAGATTTTTGCAAGATGAGGTTTCCACCTTGAATTTTTTTATACTATAAAAGTATATTGAGAACAATCTTTAAACATGTCTGGTGCACCCTGCTCCTGATCATTACAGGGGAAAGCTCCTAGTTTTGCCAAGAAATAACACCAGAGCTGACCATGCTTTAATTGGAAGAAGCTCATTTTTTTTCAACGTTTTCACTTGCTCCTTTTGAATTGTATGTCAGTCTAGGGGAGGACTCATTCACAGCGTGTCCACCATTTTCAGAGACTCCTCACTCTTTCCATACCTGTGTCTCACTGCTGCTCTTGAGCCATAATTAGGATCCTGTAATACACAGTAATGGGATGAGTCATGTCACCTACTCCTTGGTCCTCAATGACACCATCCCTCAGGGTTGTTTCCAGTTTGTGTCCTCCAAGTTCTCCAAACTGCTGCTGCGTTACCTTGAAATAATTGTCTGACTGTCAATGAGGTGACAGTGGTGTAGGTCACAGCTAATGTTGTGCAAGGCTGGAATGCAGTGTTATGACCATGGAACAGGTCTGGTGGTGCTTGTACAGCCTGGCAGTGCCTTAGTCGAGGGATGTACTGGGCAGAGGGGGCAGGTGTGCTGCCAGCTCCCTCCTTCTGTGCTGTGGAGGGCAAGGGACACTGCAGACTCTTACAGGCTGTACAGTCACCCTCCCTGGAAGTGTTTAAAAGATGTGTAGATGTAGGTTGGACATGAGGACCTTAAAGGTCTTTTCCAACCTAAGTGATTCTACCTGAGTGAGGCACAGGTACTGACAACAGGACTCAACTGATGGACTCTTCTGTTATGCTGGCTTGCAGTTCTCTGGGTCTTAAATTTGTGATAACAGATTAGCTGCACAAGGAAGTGGATCTATTTGCAATTCCTCCTTAATTTGGGTTTATGAAGAGTCTTGTATAAGCTCATTCTGGCTTTATGTGGCTATAAATAATGCTTGGCATTGGGGCTGATATAGGAAGGACATTGCAGCAGAAAAGATGTAATTGTCTTTTCTGCCAAGACATGATTTTTAGGAAAACCAGCAGGAACAGAACATTCAGCAGCCCTTAAATGCGACTCTAAAAAGTGCAGATGTTGGGAAGGGCTTTTGGAGGAATGTTTTTGTAATAGTTCTATGCAGTATGAGCTGCATATGAACTACTGAAAGCTTTGTGAGGCTTTTGTAATCTACTCAGTTCTGCATCTTACTGCCACCAACTAGATTTATGTCAGTTTGGCACATTAGAAAGTCTTTCAGACCTCCATTTGGTCTGACCTCCAAACTTGACTGTTGTGTGCACAGACCTGCCCCAAACATCTCACAAGGCTGGGTGTCCTCTTCTGTCAACCAACTATGAAACTTGGGAAGTAAGAAGGATTGGGAAGCCCTTACCCTGCTCGTTCCTTTTTCCAGGGTGAAAAGGCTGGAAAGGGCTTCCTGGAGCTTTGCAGTTGGTTCAGAGGTTTCTCCCAGCTGAGGCTCTGAACAGACACTCATAGTCTGAGGTTCTTCTTGGAAATCCTGGATTTATGACGGGAGTAGGAGTGTGAGACCTGCTGATCATGTCCTTCATTAAGTGCATAATGGAGCCTGCTGTGGCCATCAGGATTCCCTTGGCCACACGTGGAGGTTTTTGGTAGGCAGGGGTTGTAATATCTGCACAGGTGCCAAACCAACACAAGATCCCAAGAGCTCAATGTCCCCTCCTACTATCCCAGTGTGGTATCAGGAATATGTGATGTAAGGGACTAGAGCTGGTGCTTACAGGCTTTAGTATTTACTGGCTAAGAATGTTTGAGGAGTTATGTAGGCCACTGAAAACACCTTTTTTTTTTTTTTTCGGTGCTCATTTTCTTGCTGCTACTAATGTTCGAAGTTCTGGAATTCAAAACTAAATTTTTCCTTGGTACAGAATTGTCTGGGTAGTGTGAAGCTGACCACCTGCAGAGCAGAAATCCTGTGCATCAACAGAAAGAGGGGTTCATTTTATTTTTTGGTGTAAAGAATATTTACCAGTCAGCATGTCTGACAGCTTTTAGCAGTAAATATCACTTGAAACCAACTGCTGGAATCCCTGACTGTAATAACAGCAAGGAATGAATGGAAAAGGGAATTCACATTCCAAGTCTTTCCAGAGTAAGTTATTAAAATCATCAAAGTTGGAGTAGGACTGGGAACAGGCTTATCAGAAGCTGGAGAATGATGAATTTCATGACTGCTGAAAGCTGTTTGTGCTGTTGTAAATGTTAGTATCTGGTGTGTGCTCACCTGGGAAGTGGTCAGTGGTACCAATAATTGTTTGTTGGGAGGAATCTGACTCTATTCCTTGTATGTATAAACCTGGGCATCTCAGCCCTGAATAGTTCTGACAGCCATCATGTGCTACCTTCTCTGACTTTACTCCACATTGTCTTATTTTAATTCCTTCTGTCAATGTCACATGTGGAAATTTATGTGCAGAAGAGGCTATAGGTTATTTCTACAGAAAAATCACAGATTGTATTGGAAAGAAGAAAGGTTTGATTGAAGGACTGGCTGGGAGACAGATCTCGAGTTGAGCCCTGGAATCAACTAAGAGCTTTTTGAGTAATCTACAGGCAAACTGTTTAATTGGTCTATTCCCTACTTAAAAGATCAGGCTTTTAATGCTTCCTCTAGACACAGCATCAGGGATCTGAAGACCTTCATTTCAGCTTGGAAAGCCCCTGTACTTCTGCAGGAAAAGCAACAAGACAAAACTAACAGGTGGAGTACGTTGTTCCTCAAACAGAATTTGAGAGGGCAAAGCTTTAGCTCATTTGGGGGACAGGAGGAATGAAGGCAAGAGCAAATGCACTCTCATGATCTCCTTTTTTAGATCTGCTCCATTGGGGCATCAACTGTATCTACTTAACCTTTGCAGCTGAGGGCTCCTGCATGAGCTAAAGCAAGTCCTGCTGTTTTATCACAGAGGAGTTCTTTGAAGTTGCTCTTGTGTCAGTGTCAAGGTGGTTACACTGCAGTGCATACAGATGAGATCGTGAGTTTTGGTCCTCAGGGACCAAAGAATTGTGGGAGTAACCTCTTTCAATGCCTGTATCTGGTCTTGACCAGTGTATGCTCCAATTCCTCTTCAGTGTCCTGTAGCTACAGCATTCCAGTAAGTTGGAGCCAACCTGACCCATGCCTCAAGTCACATGTACACTTTTTGCTATGTAATTCCCAAACCTTAAAATTTAATCTTAGGCTGTGATTTACTGCCCTGCTGTGCAGGAGAATGGAAGGAGTCCTACTCCAGGACTCTTGTGTGCTACACCAGCTGTGCTTCCTGTAGGGTAGACATGATTATGCATTTTAGATAGTGCTGGAGACCCACATGTTTAGTGTCTTTTTGTGTTTGGTGCTGTATAAATTTATTGAAAACAATGATCTCTGCATAAGAGCTATAAGTCTCAAGACAAGTCAAACCAGAAATCAGGTGATGGGGAAAAAAATTAAGGAAATTTTTCTACTTGGTTGAGATAAATAACTGGAATAGATTTGGAAATGACACAGGTCATTCCCTCCCTTCTCCCCTGCCTTAAAAACCAGTCTGCTTTCCTTAGCAAAACAATGACAAGTGTTTGATCTAATCTCATGCTGCTGTGGATTAGGCATGTCTGCGCTGCAAAGCCTAAACAATTTATCCTCACCCAAGCAAGCTTTAAATGAGCTCCTTTGGAGGCCATTAGCAGGCAGGTGAGGACACGCTGTGGTTCGCAGATGGCTCTTGGCTTCTGGAGAGACGTGTGGGGTTTCTGGGGTGAACCTTGTGCTGCTGTGAGGTGCAACACAGACAGAGCAAGCACTGCTCTCTCACTCCTGCACTGGCCCAAAGGAGCGATAAAGCATCTGGTCCATCGCAGATGGGCTGTTCCTGCAGCAGCTTTGGGCTGAAGGGAGTTTGGAGTGCAGTGCTAAAGAGGTGCTTCTGAGATAACCAAGAAGGTGCTTCTCACACAAAGACGATAGCAGAGGAAATTTGGGGAAGGAGAAATTGAGGGGGGAACTTGAAAAGCACTGAGATGAATTGGAGATAGTGGCTGGTGGGCTGGGAAAGCTGAGTTGAGCTTTTCTTGATGCTGTATGTGGAGAGTCGCTGTCAATATTGGGAAAGGGATGCAACAGCTCTGTGGTTTTTCTAAGGACAACCAGATCATCTTAAGGCTTCCTTGCACTGGAAAATGTGGGAGATCAGGCACTGCTGCCAACTGAGTTTTTCAGAGTTGTGCTTGCTTGTGGAATTTAATAGCAAGACTCTTCCTAGTTAAGATAAAAGTGTGTGTCTGCGAGAATCACTTTAATCCTCACATCTCTTAGTTCTCAGATTGTCTGTGCTTCCTTTGTAGCAATTGACACTCATTATGTCACAACTGCAAATTGCCACAGCATGTTTGCTGAAGTTTGATGTAATGAGGAAAGAATTCAGATAACATCAATACATCATCATTTTGCACTGATTGTTAGTGGGAACCAACAAAATCAGATACAGCTTTTCTGTATTAAGTGTACAAACAATCCATGGGATCAGAACTGCTGACTTCAGTCGTGTCAGATTTCATGATTAAATCCATGTTTCTGGGACAAAAAGTGAACACAGCTGGGAGTTTCTGATAGCTGTTCATTCTAAGGGGCATTGCCACAGTCTGAGGCATCCAACTGGCTCGGGATGGAGTGGGGTGTATTCCTGGTTTGGGAAAGGTTGTGGTATGGGGGGCACTGCCTTGGTGAGCCCTTCTTTCTATTAAACCACTGTTCCTCTGCATTTGAGTCCAACTGCTTCCCCACTCCGTTTCAAATGGAGTCGTGTACTCGGAATCTTTTGAGACCTGGTCTCGCCTGCAGGGAGTCAGTAAGATATTTGGAATATATAGAAGATAGGATATATGGAAGATATTTACCCGCGGTGGCTGGGGAGCAAATTCTCCAAACACCACCAGGGAGAAAGGGCAGGGAAGCCTGTGACGGTGTGGGAATCACTTCTGTAGGGGTCTGCTGCCAACAGCTCTCCCCTGGGTAACAGGGAAACCTCTCCCAGTACTTAGAGCTTAGTTCGAAAGAACCAAAATGAAAACGAAGCGGGTTGTGTTTTTTTTTAATTATAGGTAGTCCTGTGTAATACTAACGGGAGTCACGAGATGGGGTGTTTTAGCTGAATGTCCCTGGCTGGGTGGGCAGCTCGAAGGGAAGGCGCCCGGGAGGATACGCAGCACCCCGTGGTGTGTGTGTGTACCAGTGCCTCGGCAATCCATCCTTCCTTCGGGCACTACAGCGCTGACAGACGCTTTCTCCCCTGCAGAAGCCAAAAGTGGTGTGTGTAAGCTCGAGAAGGGTTTTCCTTCTCTGTCACTGCCCGTTTGCACAGTGAGCCTCAGGACGCTGATTTCACCCTTAGCCTTGTGTGCAGGGCAGGGAAGTTTTCCCGGTGGAAATCCGGCTCACTTGTCAGAGATTCCTCTCTACGCAGTCACAAAAGGGGTTAAAAGCACGTTCAGTTTGGTGTTCAACATCTTTAAACGGTCAGATCTTCTCTTTAAAATGTACAAAATGTAGCTTTAAATAAATCCCCAATCTTCTGCACTGCATGTTGCTAGCTGAAGACAAGTAGAACTTTCTCCCCAGTATTGTGTGCCTCTAAAAAAAAGGCTGAAAGAAGAGATTTCTGAGACCTGAAACACCTAATTTAGGCTCTGTGGGACTCTGCCATCCAACAAGCTCTTTGCTCCAGAGCTCAGAAATAATTTTTTTTAAACTGCATTAAAATAGCAGATGTTAAAAATATGTGGTTTGGGAGAGGGAAAGCTGCCCTCCCCCTTCCCAAAGGCACACAATAATAGATAACATTAACATGACATCTGAGTCTGTGCCTTTGTACAGTTGAACATCTCATGGTATCTGGACTAAGTGATGATAAAGAAACCAAATTGAATGTGGCTTGGAAGATTTTGTCTGCATCTGTAATTCATCTCTTGATTTCTTTTTCACCACAAGGGAAGAAGCACAGTAAGTGCTGTAACAAGCACCAGGCACCAAGGTTGGATTAGGCCCTGGTGTAAGCTAGCATGGATCGCCTGCGGGCTGGGGAGTTGTACGCTGAGAATGTCTCAGGTCCCTGTTATATGTAGATTAACAGCCAATTATGCTAATTGCACTCCCAGTTGACGTACAGAATCGGTCAGTGCTGTGGTGTCACTGAAACAGAAGGAATGTGTGATATCTATGAGGCATGTGCAGAGATTTTTAGAGGATACTCCTAAATGGCTAACATTTGATGCATCACATTCTGTGCCTTGCACAAGGAATGAGCTAACACTGAGCTGCCTGCAGCCTTGATGGCCAGGAATAGTAGATGTCAAGATATTAATGGAGCTGCTGTGGCTTGTTATATATATGAGTGTGTGTGTAAATAACTCCTCTAAGCCATAGTGCTCCCAAAGCAAGTTGGGGTGACCTTGTAGCTTTGTGTTGTCTTGAAGTGTGGTCATTAATCCGTGAGTTGGGCAGTCACAATTTGTCCTCTGTATAAAAAGCAGAAGGGGAGGACAAGGCTGTCTCCAAAAGTCTTGGAATGTAAACTAGTGTGAAGAAGGGAGGTTTGGTTGAGAGGAAATGCAGAATTGAGATCAGGAGGAGAGACTTCAAACTGGATAGCTTGCTGTCTTGGCTTATAGCTTGGGACATGGGAATTCCAGGCTTCTGTCATGGGCATGAGTCATACTTAAATCTGTGTGGTTACAGCAGAAAAAATGTGCAAACGACTGCAGAAAATAATGTTTATATGATGCTCACTTAGAAATGTGTTCTTTCCAGTTGTTACATCGCTTGAAGCATGTAGGGCTCAGAAACCTGAACATTCTTCAGGGTTTCTTCACAAGTACGTATTGAGGGCTCCAGGTAAACCCAAGGACTGTGGTGTTTTTGCAGCTGGCTGCTCTTACAGGCAGCTTAATTGCTGGACTTCTGAGGGAAAGACCACAGGGAAGAACATATTCCTCCTGTTGTGCCAGTCCCATCCCCCTGAAGCCAGTACAATCATGCCAGTGTGAATGAAAGAGGACTCCAACCCGTGGTTCTGTACAGTACACCTCAGGACACAGTCTGTGGTGAAATATGGGTGTGTTGCATGGGTGCAAGTATGCCAGTTGTATGCTGGTATCCAGTGTACTGCTGCTTTTGTGTTGTGGCACCCAGGAGCTTCTTGAAACATGTTACTTAGTGTTTGGAATAGTGGTTGGGGTTACCCCATTAACACAAGTATATTTTCATTGTACTTATCTAGTTTTCTTCGTAAAATATAAGTAAATGGAATGTTATGTTTGTATAACATTGAAGCATTGCATGGTTTCTGAAGTTTCCCTCTGGCTTACTTGCACTGTCAGGTGTAGCATGGCTATCATAGAAATTCTCCTTAGAAGCCTTTTCCAATCACTCTTTGCCAAGTACAAGCATATTTATGCACAGCTGCTATGATAACTCCTAAATGAAAGTAAAGCTGACACATTTGTGCTGGAAATCTGGGCTGCTCTTGCTGGATGCATGCTAAGGATCAGATGTGTAACATCTGTTTATTTTATGGGGTTTTTTTAAAGGTGGCTTTTCAGTGAAGTAATGCATAGTTCATCTTTTAGTGTAACTGTCATTGCAAAGTTGAATGTCCTACACTGCAGAGAGAGATTTCATCTCTGAGCTGAGGGAAGGGTAAGGTAGGAATGAAGACTCTGTTGGTGACTCAAAAGAGAAATCACTGATGGCATGTGCTAAGTGGCTGCCTGCTGTGGTTCACAGCATGGAGACCATGTAGACACTGTCATCTGAATTTAGATTTTATAGCCATAAAATTCTACAGTGCTTTCACTAGCTTGGTTAAAGATCAAGTTTTATGAGGCCCTTTATAAGACAAAATGCTTGATGTTTTGGGTGTGTGGTGCCCTTAGAAGTGATCCAATGTTTTCAGGTGTAGCTGCACCAAAAGGATGTTTCTCTTGCTGGGGAAACAAAGGCCTGGCGGAGTTGGGGAGGGAGAGAACTTTGGAAATGCTGCTGTAATGTAGGAATCAACCAAGTGCAGGTTACTCCTAGAAACTATACTCGGGTTGAGCGAGCAATTATTTTCAAGTTTTATTCATCTTCCCTCTACAAGGAAGAGTAGTGCATCATTTGTGGGGTTTGGCTGTAGGCACTGAAGTGTCCAGAACCTGAACAGCACAAACCCCATGTGTCTCACAGGTGCTGATTGCTCAGAAGCCACTTGGGTATATGTTTTGGTGCAATACATGTGAAAAGTATAAAGATGAGGTGCTTTACAGATTGTCCCTCTGTACTAGGGCACAGTCCTGCTGGACTGGCATTGTGAAACTCAGACAGCAGCTAATTCTGCAGCTTAACCAAACCTGTCCTTTAGTACGCAATGAAGAGTGGTAGTGGCCCCAAATTCACTTTTAGGATACTGATGTAGATCTGCTCTGACCTCTGAATCATGTCAATCTGAGAGCTAAATAATGTGTTGCATTAGCCTTTGAAATAAGTTGGAGAAAACTCATGTTCATGTGCTCAAGGAATGGTTGTCAAAGGATGCTCAATAAAACAGGAACTGTATTTTTTTTGCTGCTTTTTAATATAGTAACCATGGGAATTATTCATGGACACTTAGCTTAACCTGGCACAAAATACTGTATCTCTTCACAGAAAAAAAATCTGCTACTTTTTCCTGTACAGTGTAAAAGATTTAAAATTACATTTCCTCATAGTGTTATATATAGACTGTAGGCTGAGGAGTTATTTCAGGCCCTTAGTGTTCTAGTTGTTCAGAAAGCTATAGTTATGCAGTGAATTAAATGCAAAAAGGATCTTGTGAATGTGACAGTAAAATGACAGTTCTTGAGTACTTTGGTCAAGAAATGAAAATATGTATTCAGGTTTCCTGTGGCAATTCTCTGCATGGTACTTTATTTATCAAGGCTGCCCCTGAGATGGGTGCGCTGTGCTGCAATTAGGGCTGTAACAGGACTGCTCAATAAAGGAGGTAATTTAGGTAACTCATACAAAAGGTGGGAGGAAGGAAGCAAAATAACGTTGTTTTGCAAACAAGCTCTCTGAAATTTAGTAAGGGCATCCCTGCATAACAACAAGGGTCTGAGCCATTTGATGCCCCTTTATACTGAGGCAGCAATGCTGCAGCCAGACTTCAAGTGCTCATCTCCCAGGGACATTTTAGGATGAACCTCTGGAGAGACATTCTCTCTGTGGCTTTTGCTAGAAGTAAGAATAAATTTAGTCAAGTACATGGAACTGCCTTTTCTTTATCTGAAGTAACAACTTGGTCTTTGCTCTGATACACTGTAGGGAATGATTCAGCACCTGGACCACCACTCCGTAGCAATTGCAGGAAATCTAGTCTGTCGCTCCCAAAATACACCTTTGCCTTCAAAGGCAATAAACCAACCTGGGTGCTAAAGCCACATGACCCCAATGTAACCAGGACAGAAGTTAGTCACTGAGGATTTGTCCACACTGGACAGAGGTTGAAGTCCTTTTATAAAGTTTCCTGCTGAGTGGTGGTGGGGGACATAGACCACATGTTCCTTCACCTTTTTAGGGGACTTTGAAATGGGCAGAGGGATTTGAACATACACATCAGGCTTGATACCTCTGACATTTGGTATATCTGAATGGCTTTTTTTCCTAATACTAGAGTGTCTCAGGGCTGGTCAGTGAGCCTGAAGTGCCTTGATCTGTACAGCTTTGGCTGTCTTAGGCTATGTTCTTTGACTAATACACAATACAGCACTAGGTGAGCGCTGGGAATACTCCCAACCAGAGTTTGTAAAGCCACATGTAAAGTATTTCTAATGTGAGTTAACAGTGAAAAATAATCTAAACAAATAAGGAAGTTCCAATCTTGTCTATTACCTATAAATGTTTTTTTCTTTAGTTTTATTATACACTCGCTGTATGAGAAGGGGAGGATATCAGACATTAGTGGTGTGAGGTTTCCAGAAATAATATAACTAAAGTAAACATTTTTGCAGTCAAGTCTTATTGAAGTATCTTCTAATTAGCACTGTGTGCAGGCTAAATTTTCTGATGGTTTTTATTGCCAATTATTTATGCAGTGAGTAGAGCAAAATGTTCTCGGGAAACCATCATTTTCTCTACCCTCTCTGTGGGCTTGCATTCTTGCCACTTTGGGTTTTTTAATTCTTGCTCCTAGAAACTGGAGGCATTTTCTAAGGCATCCAGCACAAGCTTTAANGGCATCCAGCACAAGTTTTAAACACTGAAGC
The DNA here is from genome assembly GCA_013390025.1 of Pitta sordida. Taxonomy (NCBI): domain Eukaryota; kingdom Metazoa; phylum Chordata; class Aves; order Passeriformes; family Pittidae; genus Pitta; species Pitta sordida. The sequence continues at coordinate 159,960 of WEKX01025992.1, forward strand.
CAGACTCCCCTAAAGAAAATTCCTACCCAGAGTTAATCTAGCTGCACTTGCTTTGGAAACCTGTCAGGATGCTGTTGTTCTTAGGAAGGCAGGAGAACATTGCCAGGGGTACATATTTTCAATCCTTAAAAAAAAATAAAATTACTGTGGCTCTGGTAAGCAAGCACATGGTTACAGCATGCTTACATTTGTCTTAAGGCAAATGGAAGTAAAGGAGATTCTGCAAGAAAAAACCCAAGAAATATAAAACCCGTTTCTGAAAATGAGCGATAAAGTGAGGCAGTAACTTAAATTACCAGACAAAGAATAGCTTACGAATTCCAGAGAATCTGGAATGCAGTGAAAGTAAATAAATATAAATGTAGAAGTTGTTGTGTTTTACACTGGGTGAGGAACTTGTCTTTGTACCAGATTTTGTGCTGCATATGACAGTAACCTTATGGCATTAACCTTTAGAATGTTAATGATTTCCTTTGATCTATGGGAGTTTTAAACTACGTATTAGGAATGTTCCATAACAGATATGTAATAGGTTTATTAAGAGAGGCTGAAGCTCTGCGATGTGCTCTCGGTCTCTGTACGGGTGTTAGATGGTGAGTTGGACTAGATGATCCTTGTGGGTCCCTTCCAACTCATAATATTCTGTGATTCTGTGAACTGCCTCCACTTTTGTCTCTTAGCTCTTCACTATTGATTTTATCTCTATTTTAATGCTGGTGCTTTCCTAATTTAATGCCTTTCTTGCCACACACCTGCTGGCTGTTACCCAATCCTTATTTTACTATCTGCCTCTCTATTGCTGAGGATGCTGTGGAGAGTCATGTGAGAGGCCTGATCTACCACCAGGAGAATCCAAGGTTTTTGAGGTGTCAGAGGGAAGTATCTTCTGTCCTGAAATGATAAATAGGTGTGTTGGTAGTTCCTTAGCTTAAAGATTTGACTTACAGACTTGGCTCTCTCACAGGATAGCACCATCCTAAATCAGGATCCCACTGAGTCAGCTGGTCTCTGCAAGCCAGATCTGATTCAGCTCTTTTAATTCCTTTGACACAGCAACAAGCTGGCCATATTTGAAAAGTTTTCAAAATGTGGTTCAAACATGCTCCTTTGTGGTTTTAAATAATGTGGCTTTTACTGGCCAGTCTTCTGAGGTGAAAATACTGGAGGAGCTTCCCTTTGATTCAGTGTAGGAAAAAGTTTGCGTGCCAAAGTTAGGGAGCAATTTGCTTGTGATGCACCTTTCAAAACAATGTTATCTATCCATAGTAATGTTTAAGCATTTATTTCCACTTGAATGTGTGGAAAGTATCTTAGATCTGTTACAAGACCAGGCTTAGTCATTCATTTTAAAGTGCATTCAAGATCACCATTGAAACACAGAAGGGCAGGAGGGTGTGGTGGTACCCTTTTCTTCATAAAGTTTGTGTAAATTCAATTATGCTTTAGAATTAATTGAAAAGTACTGTGAGATGTTTCTTAAATGGAACATGAAACATTTTGAAGGTTCCACAGAGAACACAATTATCTCCAGTAGGATACCTCTGCTTTAAACCCACCTGGATGATCCCAGGAAAAGGGAGTTGTAGGTATAGCTTAAAAACTGGGCCAGTTAACCGCTGTGGGGGCAGGAATGAGCTGGTTTGTGCACAGCAAGAAGTGAGACCATAAAGAAATCAAATCCTTGGAGCCTTTCTAGCTCTAGCAGAGGGTTATTGGAGGTCCCAAATTCCGATCTCAGCAGCTGTGTCGGTAGTTCTTTGTCATGTCCAGTGCCCTGCTCTCAGGTCTCTCCTTTGGCCTCATGGTGATTTGGGGGTCATGGTTCTGGCTATGCCCCTTGGAATGATAAATACTCTAAGGCCTGGACTAGGCAATCCCAATGTTAATCTGCCACACACTTAGGAAAATGCTTCCTCAGAATTTGCTCTAGTGTTGAAAGGGGAGTCGTAACTAGAAACATGGTTTGTTTTTAAAGAGATGAAGAAATTCTTATTTATTTGGATGGTTCCAAGTATTGAAGAACTAAGTGTAGACCTATAGGACTCTATATTTTTCTTCAGAATTGATTTTTTAAGTGTTTGGAGCAAGCTGCCTACATATCAATCTCTTGCTGTAATTTCTGTGGAGTGAGTAAATTGTATCAGTATGGGGGAGAATCTGAGACAATACTCTGCTGCAAGCTGAGCTACTGCTTAATGCATCTATTGCTGGGCTTTCTCTGTGTGTTCCAAAGAGCAACAAATTCTGCTGACAAAACACTGTTGCCTACATAACATCACAGGAGAAGCTCCAAGTAAAACTTGTGCCAGCCTATTCGATGCAACCAGTTGGGCAGTCCTGTTTATTGGGCAAAACTTAGAAGCAAAACTGAGTGCTCTGTAATTTTTCCCTTCTGTTTAATTTCTAAGTTCAACAGATGCATTTCCTTTAAATAGGAAAATTACCAGATTATAAAATCCTGCTTAAACTCTGAGGAGGTTTTTTATTTTTAGTGTTTGCTTCCTCTAGCTCAGTGGAAACAGCACAAATGAGAATGATGTATAACATCCTTCAACATGTTCATCATCCTTATTCCCCCTCAGTGGGAGTTGCTTCCTGTCACTTAGTTCAAAGGCATATATAACAGCTCCTCACAGTATTCCTTTTAATGATGAGTAGCCAAATCACTGCAGGCAAGTAGGCGTGTTGCAGTTTCACTCCCTGTGAATATTCTCCACCATCACTCCTTAACCTTTTTTATTTTTGTGTTCATCAGCTAAATCAAATTATCATTGGCTGTTCAAATGGGTTTGCAGACATGTTAGGTCAAACCCCAGAACTGCTCAGTAAATTATTGCAGCATGGCTCCTGGACTATTTTTTGCTGGGCTTTACCTGAGCCTGGGTTGGTCCAGCCCCATGGCAGTACAAGGCCTTGTGCTCTGAAAATCATCCCCAGTTACCTGCCTTAGATCTGATTTCCTGCACTGTTGTTCTGTCTTGTTAGATAAGTACTAAAGATTAAACTGCTAGATTAGGGATTTTTTTCCCCCAGTAACTTTATTACTACTTTACATCTTTTGATGTAAATTAATCCTATTGACATAAATGCATAGGTGTCTCCACAAGGTTGTAGATGGTCTTGCTTCATGTTTGAGTGGAGGGGTCAATTCTGGTGTCAGTTCCTGACCTGATTACTGCGGCTGCAAACAAAATGCCTGCAGGCACCAGTGTGAAGGTGTTGGTGGCACAGACCCCTTCTTAAGAGCTGGACTGACATCAATGCCTTATTTCCCAGAGGTGGCCAAAGAGCCATCACAAGACAAGCTCCAGTTTAATTTGGAAAGAGAATTGGAGTCATATTGGGTGTTAGGGGAACTTCCCAGTGTATCCCAGTTAATAACTGTTGTTCTAATGAGACCTGAGTTGAGAGTAACAGAATATTTTTCTTTCAAATTGTTGATGGTAGTGGACAGATGGCCAGTGCTTGAGTTTCAGTAAAGACCCAGAGAGCTGAGCCTCTGTCCACCTACACAGTTACATATTTTGGTTCCTGACTAAGCATGTGGTGAAATACCTGTGGTGAACACAAAGCTAGGTTTGTTGGTGTATTTTAGTGACTTTCTGTATGGTTTATAAGTGTTACTTCATCTGCAAAGGTATTTATTTTAGGGTTTTCATTTTTTAAGCTCTTCTTTATAATTAAGCATATGCAAAGTAGACAAACCAAAAAAGCCCAACACAAATGTCCGGAAGCCCTTAGAACGATGGCTTGGTTTTCTGGCTATCTCTAACCTGTCCTTGGCAGGCCTCTGTCTAATTTGGTCATTGACACTGAGATCTGAAAGTTTGATTTTTAAGGTAGAGCTGGTTTCTGATTTGTTTCCTGCTTGCCTTAGGGTGAGTCTGGATTCTTAGCGGAGCAACTAGGTGTCTGCAGATGGCAATCCCACGTGAGAGCAGAGCCAAGTCTGTCATCTTGCTGCTACTTCAGCCTAAAAACTGAATGGATGATGGGAACTTGAAGCTGTTTCTTGAGCAGATGAGCAGCATAAAAGGATGGCAGGATGTTAGAGGGGAAACTTCTTAAAAACAGGTTTTGGGACAAAATGGTTATTGTAGAAAGTGGATGGGAACCAATGATAAATTCAGTATTAATGTTATGAAGAGGATTGAGCAGGCAGGGTGTGTATTGGTGCTTTAGCAGTCCTTGTATAAATGTGTGAAGAAGCAATGTTAGCATTGCCAATTTTATTTCTTGCCTTTTTTTGTGATGAAATGGTTACCTGCTCTGTCCTTGTGCTGATGATGCTTCTAACCGTTAGTTCATTATGTGCTTATTCAGTCTGCACTAATGGTTTAATTTCTCCTCAAATAATCTTTCTTTATCCATTAGCAAGTTGTTCTCCCTGTTTGTCTTTTGAGTGGTGTTTTACTCTGATTTGTCTCATTAGTTAACTGATGACTTTTAGCCAACACGTGTAATGGGGGGAGATAAGGAAACATTCATAAAGTCATTGGAGCAGGTAAATGTGGGTAAATTCCTACCGGGGTTTGCACAGTTTAACACTGGAGGCTGTTCTTCACTGAGCCAAATATTAACTTATTCAGGTGGTTTTTGTAAAATACATTTAGTGTTTACCTGTATATTTAAGTCCTTTAAATAGTCTTACAAATGTAGGTTTAACCTTCCTAGAGGTGTAACATTCCTATATGTTTTACTCCCAGGTGAAGGGAGGCAATCTGTTAAATCTTTGTGTATAACCTATAGATGTATGGTGAGCCCAGACCTCACTTATTACTACCTGTACCCTGAATTCATATATGTCAGCTCTTTATCCTTCATCTGTCTGTACAGGCAGATTCTAGGTCTTAGGTTTATATCTAAAAAGCCCTTTGTGTTTACAAACACACATAGAGAAAGTCTTACCTTTGGATTGTATCTGTGATAAGTTGAGTTTGACCATGACTTGGGGTGAGAGCGCGATTCTGGAAGTTTTATTGATAGCACATAAACATTACTGTTTCCTTGATCTATGTGGAATATAGATGTTGACAAGTATAAGTTAAATTGTGGCACTTGAACTGGATTATGTGTTTTTGTTCTTTGTCAAATGTGTAGGCTCATTTTTGACTCGTAAGAAATAGGCAATTTTTCCTCTCTGTAGCCCATATAACCTTAGTCTTGTCTGAGATAAAAGAAATTGCCATTTTTTCCATCTTCTGACTCCATTGACTGTACTGGAATTGCACCCAAGATTAATGTCTAAAGTTTTGGAATACATAGTTCTGTTTTCTTAAATTGATCCATTTAACTTCTGGAAAATGTAAACTGCTTCCAGTGTGGGAGCCAGCAAAACTATTAACCCACAGGGTAGCATTCAGATTGAGATCACTGACATGATCTTACCCTGCATATAACTTTTGATGTTTGGATGTCAGCAAGGAAGCTGAAGAGTAGAAGAATAGGTTCAGAAAAAAATTACAGTTCCTCTTGCAGGGGGGATTTGGAGTGTGAAGAACCCTTCAGCTCTTTCCTTTCCTGGTAAAAGGCATTTGTCTCAAAAGCCAAATGTGAATAATGCCAAGCCTGGTCAGAAGCCATCAGCTCTTCCTGGTATCAGTTGGCACAATTTGTGCCTGATAATTTGCCTGACTGTGACATCTCACTCCAGGAGTGTTTATTCTATCTGTTTAGTCACATGAAAGAGAATTTGTGAGTACAGGACAGAGCAATAGGGGTGCATTCTTTTTCTGTTAATTTCTCAGCCTTTCAGGTCTGATCATGGCTATTTTTAAAAGACCTGCTCAAAGGCTTCAACTTGGTAAGTGTGCTGTGCATCTAGAGATGAGCCTTGTTTCCTGGAAGTCCTCAATCTGCCAGGACTGGCAGACAGGCAGGACAGAATTCTTCTTGCCAGCATGATGGCACTTTACTGCTTCCTGTATTTTTCTTTCCTGCTGAGACCTCTGACAGTTCTTCGTTTTTTGTGTCATTCTTGAGCCACTTAGCTATTCTTGGGGTCATGGTAGTCTCAAGTGCTTTTCCTGTTGGTCATTTCATGGATTTGTGTCATAATTCCTGTGTACATAAATCATATGCAGGTACCATAGTGCCTGGTTTGTGTATTGGCTGTTTATTGCTGTGGTTATAGTCTGAGCAGTCATCTGTTGCTTGTTTGTTTTTAATGCTTTGAAAATATTAAACACTTAATGTTTCTGTTTGGTAAACTTACAAATACCACCTAATCCTTACATTTATCAGACTCTCCAGACTGACTTGTTACAGGGAGCACAGGATGCTTTCCTGTGAGCTTTCCATGACCATGATGAAGTCAGCACACAAGGCTGTGAATATATCACAGAATTTGTGCTATCTAGATGTTAAGGGCCTGTTTAAGGTCCTTAAGGCACTCTGTCTTCTCATGCATTCTGTGTGAGAACCTGTGGAGGAGATGGGATGAGAAGTTCTCTCCTCACCAGAGATCTTGGCAGAGCTGCACTGGTTTTCTGCTGGGTCATGTCCATGTTGTGTGCTAGGGGGTCTTACCTGGCACTTGGTACAGCTCCACTGTGCTCAGGCTGAGGACCCAACCCCTTCCTTTTGTTAACTGTCTAACTGCTAGAGCATAGCTGGCAGCTGTTACACACGAGTCCTCCTCACTTTTTCCTTTGGTTGTTAATTTTTATTTACATTAGTCCTACAGGAACACTGATGGGACTGAGGTCATGGCCTATCACCATTTGTTGCCTTTGTATCTTGTCCCCTGAAGATTAGATTCATTTGTTGTCTCCTCCACCCTCCCCAAACTGTACAATTTAAAGCTGGTTTGTGCTGTCAGCAGCTAATTAATGGTATCTTTCACTGAGACTAGCAGCAACCCATCTGGTCTGCAGACCATGTAACTCTGGAGCTCAAGTATTGGAAAACTTTACAGATAATTTTACAAAGCTGCTTTCTATCTATTTGGTAAAGAAATGGGGAGATTCCATTGCAATGCCATTAAACTTCAACAGGTAGCAAAATGCATGTTTGGAGCAATCAGTAGCAGTCCTTATCTACTCATATGGCTGTAGCGTAGCTTCAGAGCTACGACTTTTGCAGTTCAGGCTCTTCACACCAGGCTCCTGAGGTCAGCACAAAGTGGCTCTGAATCCCTGTTTCACTCTGGCATGCTTGCATAACCAGGAGTCTGAAACCCCTGGATACTGAGCCATGCCCCTGCTGCTGTTTAAGATGGGAAGGTGACTGTGACATCAAGTGGAACCCTCCTGCTGTTGTGGCCATGTCACAAGTGTGTGCTCCCAACAATTTCTTTATCTACTTATTCCACACTGTTTGTGTCTGAAAGCAGCCTTTGCAAGGTATGATCTGGAACTGCTCTTGAGAGAGCAAATGTACCTAGGTTTTGTGGCAGTGGGTTGAGCCAAATTAAACCTTCGCACCCAAATCTAAGATAATTCCATTGTAAGTATAGGTTCTGCTGACATAAACCAAGTTGGCTATTATGTGTCTCTAACCTGCATCTTGAATTCTCCTCTTTAGTCAACTTCCACTTTACCAGTTCAGCAGATTTAACCAAAAGTGGTGAGATTTTAGGCAGCTGCAGCACATGTTTCTTAGGAGGTGTGGAGTGACACTGGTTAGGACTGGAATACTGACGCATCAAAATGAAGCAGTGGCAGCCAGGAAAAATTGTGGGGTGGGGAGGGAGATGAAAATTTTAGTCTACAACTTCTGCTGCTTCTCTGCAAGGAGATAGTTAAGACTTTCTTATACTAAAAAAAAAGTGCTCCTGCATATATGGACATCATGGTCTTGAACAAATTGTTTCACATCTTAAACTCAACTTCATAAGCCTTTCCTATGTTGTGGTTAGTCCAGGAAAGTCCATCCATCTTGGTCTCCATCACAGGTTACAAGGATGGAGCATTTCCTCTGGGATCTTGTTTCTGTGTTGTGTCTGTTCCCAAGAGCTGCAGACCCCCAGGGAAGGCAAAACACGAGCACTGCTGCTCTGGGCATCTCAAGGGCCCTGTTTGGAAACAGTCATAAATGGAGTTGGGACCTATGGGAAGTTCATCCTTCATCAAGGGGACGGGACAAAAAATAAGTACTATATTATATGGAGAACTAAATCAAGCTTTTTTCAGAGAACCTCATGGAAATCCAATGCTCCCTTTTCTTCCCTTTTCATGTTTTGCTGCATTCTAATAGAAAGCATCTCTCCAGGTACCTGGATAACATGGGAGCTGTTCAGCTCTAGAACAAAGTTGCTAGTCAGATTGCTGATACAGTGTTTTTTTCCTTACAATAAGAAAGGAGGACAGTTCCCCAAGGTCTGGTGTCCAACACACTTCATGTGTGAACCAATTCTACATCACAACATAATTTTTTACTTGCAATTAATCATTATGAACAATAGTCTGCTTAGTGACTAAACAATTTTCTGTATTTTGGCAGAAGGGGGCTTGTTTTTAGCTTTTCTTGGCTTTCAGCAGGCTTTCTATAACAACTGAAACTCCTGTTAAGGTCTGTAGAGATTCAGTTTAGAAGATCTGAACTTAAGTTTTAATTTTTTCTGTCATAGCAAAAGATACTCTCCTGCTTATCTGCTCCTTTATTATCTCTATAAACTAGGCCTTCAAATCTGTTGCTGTGTCACAAACTGAATGTAGATCTCATGTATTCTAGGCTTGGGCATTAGTTTTGGTGCTTCAGTTTGAAGTCTGGGCAGATGAGCCTGTACTATTCTTCAGCTGAAATGTCTGCAAGTGGATTAACTTCTAGTGATGAATTGGAGAACTTCCTACAAAATAACAATTAAAGAGCAGTTTTTTCAGGTTTTATTGTAAGGCTGTTTTTTAGGCCATACTGGACAAGCTGTTCACTGAGGATCTTCCCAGCATGGATTTCTGGATCAGTTTTCTCTTCTGAGCTACAGTTGGGCTATGTTGACACTGCCTCTCCAGAGACTCCTCACTTACACAACTGTATTTCTTTATTTTGTTCTTAATCTACTGATTTTTTTGCTGCTGAGATGAATTACAGCTGCTTTACCTCCTTTCTGAAACTATTACGTGCTGCCTTCCCTTGTGCCATCATTCTAGTGGAGAAAACATTGAAGCTGATGAGGCTTGTTTTATTATGCATCTGTAGCATTTTTATACTTACCAGTTTTTACTGTGGCTCAACACAAGGGAAAGCTTGGAGTCTTAAATTCCTATTTGATGGAACAAGCTGTATTCTTTCCTTTTGGCTTCAGGCCCTCATTCCGCACTCTGGTTCTTGAACATGTCAATTAAGCATCCATTTTAAGGACCTTCCACTTACCACAGATTTAAGCCAACTCTCTTTGCCAGCCCTACTCCTCCATCCTATACTTTTACCTTTGTCTGTTTAAATTTTTCTGGTGGAAGTCAGAAAGGAAAACAATTGTGCTGAAAGCTATACCTGTCTGACAATTCTGCTTTGCTCTGGCTGCTCCTTTGTCCTTTGATAAAACAAGTGCTTAAAACACCAGTCTCCAGTAGCGAATAAAGACAAAGGTAACTTGCTAGTTCTTCACTGTCTGCGTGTATTGGGGAGGGGAGATTTTTTACAAGCGTTTTTACTTCACTTCCTATGTGAATTTTTATTTCCATGGTGGGTCTTGGATCAGCTGCTCACGGGTGACTTTCAGCCCACAAAAACACAGCATGGTGAGCACAATGTACCCTGCTTGACTTTCAGCCTATATTTTTGACCTCCCCGCTATGACACACATCTTATTCTTTGCCAAATGAAGAACATTTTGCACTTAAGATGAAAATAAGTGAAATGGCAATGGCAGAATGCCCAAACTTGCTGTTTCTGCTTTCTGTGCAATAACAGTGCACAGTTGCCTTCTGGAGTCTGATGGGAACAATAGCAAAGCTCTGTGCAGGACAAATGCACGTTGTTAAGTGATCAAAGAGGAAAGAAACTGATTATGTAAACCTGGAACAAAACTAAAGGAGATGCTTTTTATTGCAAGGTCAAAGTAATTAAATCCTCAGTTAGAATAGCCTTAGTCATTCACTTAAGTAATAGCTACTCACTCAGATTGATCTTCAGTGTCCTCTCTGCCTGCTGCTTTAAGGTGACTCAGGAGCGATGAGGCATCTCCTGACTTCAAATATTTCCGGAAAAGTGATTGTCACTGAGTCTTTTGCCCACAGGTACTTCCAGCTGCCCTTCAAACACACCCTGGTGGCATCACTCCTGGAATGTAGAAAGCTGTGGGGTTGGAAGCTCCAGTGTGACAAATGGAACAAAGTGGCTCATTTTGGGAGCGTTGCCTTGGAAAAATGGGGAAGCAAAATCTAAATGATGAGATAATGTCACGGAGCTGCTCCAAGGATGTGGTGTGGTTGTGTTCCATCACCTTGGCAAGGTGCTGAGGGAGGTGGCCCTAGTTTCATGTAGAAAACTGCTTTCCTTGTGGGGTGTCAGAGGGTGATGTACCATTATCCATCCTTGTGACCAAAAAATTCTTCAATTTTTACTTGTCTTGTACAGGAAGAAATTATTTCCTTCTTGCTTCTGAAGGACTGGCATGAGCCTGTGAAGAAGAGTTTGGCCTTTACTGATGAGCTTTAGAGGCTGAACTCTACAGACATGCACATTTCAGAGCTCTCTGAATAACTGAGAACTGAGTTCACAGAATAATTTAGATGGAGGGACTTGGGGAGACAGACTGGTCTAAACTTGGGTGCAAAGCATTCCTGACATGCTAACTCAGGTTATTCAGGGGCACCCATTCTGCAGTTGTTCTGGGATGTGGGGTGATCACATCTTTGGTTCAGTTTATTTCTACCAATGTTTCTGGCGATTCAAAAATCGAGTACAATGACCTTAAACTGCAGTCTCACTTTCAAAGTTCAACATGAAAAAAAACCACTGAAAAGCTTGAAAGGAAGCTCTGTTAAACACTTCCATCTTTGATTAAGCCTTTAGGAAATAATACAGAAAATAAACAGGTTTAAACTGAAGTAACTTCAGATTCTGATTTCCTCTGCAACCAAGAAAATTTGCTGAGATGAGTAAAATGCTTCCATCAAACCATGCTAGTAATTTTTCTAAAAAGCTTAATCATTCAGAAGTAAAAAATCTTTTACTGCACTGTAACCCTCTTCAGTGTTTATCTCAAACTTCATGAGAATATTGCTACATGAAGTAGCAGTAAATTTGAGTTGCTTTTATCTTGCATGACAAAACAAAACCACTATCTTAAAACTCCAATGCAATGATCTTCTACCAATCTACCTTTCAACAGCTTTCTATTCAAAAGGATATGCTCAGGAAAATTCTTTGGGGCCTTTAGCAACCCCATGTGTTGACTTACTTGAGTTGGGCTTCTAGCCTGTTCTTCCTTTGAAGTCATATCTTTGATTTTTTTTTTTTTCCTCCCCCTCTTAAGTGTGATCACATTCCTGTCACTTAAAACTTCAGACACTTTCATGAAATTTCTATTCTTGATGACAAGACAGGAAGCTGTCAAAACTCCAGAAATATGACTCTGGGAAACTTGGGTTTAATGGAGATCTTTAGTTTGTCTGGTATCCTACTGCTTTCTGACAGGATACCTCTGGCTTTGTACATTAAGAAGCTTTGGTGGTAATAGTGATAAAGAAGGGGTTTATCCCTTTTGTAGAGAGGTTTCCTGGCATGCTCTAATTCTCCCAAGGGCATTACAGTAATCCTCACACTTGTCACTTGCCTGTACTATAGCTGCCTCCTTGGGGGGACCCTGACTCCGTTGTGCAGAGTGGGTTTCATGCAGAGGTGGTGAATACTCAGCTATTCAGCTGCTGATCAGCATAAGTAGGAGACATAACAGGTGGCTCAGAGTTTTTGATATAAGTATGATGCTGATGGTGAACAGCAGCATTTCCAGCCCACCTTCAGTGTAGCCTGTGGAAACTACCTTGATATTGTGCAAAAAAAAAAAAAAGTGGTCTTGAAAGTTGTTTTCAGACAAGTTTTGGTCATGGAAGAAGTTTTGTGATGATGTTGGGTTTCAAGTGCTGTTGGTCTACGAAAACCGGTACAAGCACCATGTTCAGTGCTGCCATGAGTTCTCTGCTTTCCCTTAGATTAGATGGTGAGTTGGACTAGATGANGGTACAAGCACCATGTTCAGTGGTGCCATGAGTTCTCTGCTTTCCTTTAGACTAGAACACAGAATGTAGCAGATACTCGTTACCTGTGCTTCCTGTGCCTCTGTTTGAACACAGGCTGCCTCTCTGCTGCACGGAGCCCTCTGATTATCCCACCTTGGAGCACTGTGTGGTCCCGAGTGTGTGAACCGAGGTGGCAGGAGTGACCAGGTGTGGGCAGTGCTTTGTCTGCTCCTCATCCTTATTCCTTTGACAGGGAGCTGTTCCAGGCAGCAGCAGCATGACAGGGTGGTCTTCCACCCAGCTTAGTCTGGTCCTGGGATCTTTGAGGGCTGTAAGGGCTTGAGGAACAAAAATAAGCATGTGAGTGACTGCGGGTCACTTCACTGTGCCCTGGAAGTGAACCCTGCTCACGAATCACAGGTGAAGTGCATTCCTGAAACTCGCTGCCTTGTGCTTGGTGGCTCCATTGTTGGCTCCCTAAAGATCTGCTGGACCTTGGAAAGGGTTTGCCCCGGGCAGAAATATGCAGGAGATCCATGTCCTTCCTTACCCTGACCTCTGGGATGCATCCTCTTTGAGGCCAAGGACATTTTGCTCCCATCAAAGCCTGTTTGATGGGAAGTGGGGGGTTCCCATGCCTGGGGTGTGCACAGGGCAGCAATTGGCTTCAGCAGGACCAGGAGCACCAAAGAAGAGCTGGGTGAAGGCCAGGTTGTGCAGAGACACTCATGGATATTTCCTCAGCCCCTGCACCCCCTTTGCTCTGTAGTGGTGGGGGTGAGAGGTACCTCAGCATATCCCAACTCTGTGCTGGTTCATAACAACTCTGATGTTAAAACCAAATTGCTGGAGCCCGTATGCCAAATTTTAGCCCAAATCTCATTTTTGTAGGCAAGTTATAAATCATGAAAGTAAGGATTTGTAATAAAAGCACTGGTACAGTCTTGAAACCCAGCAGTGCTCATGACAGTTACTGCTATGGTGTAGTTTGAAAAAATAATAGTGTGTGGAATAGCTTGTGTTAATTACTCTTAAACCTGTTAGTGTGTTATGCCTGGCAAAGCCTGAGAAGCTCAGCTCTCTGTGACAGGAACAGTGTTTAGTTTGGGGTCCACTTTTTTATAAAATCCAAACAAAGAAAAGATTAGACACTTTAATGATTTCATGGTTTAAAATCTCTGCACTAGAAACAACCTAATTAAATTCCTGACATCATCAGTTTTGTTAGTAAATAGTAACCATGGTCACAGAAGAGTCTTGCATCTCATTGCATTCAGCATAGGGTTTCAATACAAGAGCCATTAGATGTGGTGTGGAAATGGAAAAACAAAGGCAAAGTATGGGATTTTCTTTTTTCCATCCCATTGATCCAGAACACAGTCCTGGAAGAATATCTGTAATTAATTAGCTGGGCTTTAATGTAGGGCAGTAGGCCATAGGTTTTCTCTAGCGAGCTTAGTAAATGACAGTATGTTACACAAGAAAGGGGAGACAGAATATATAAAAACTACTCAAACTGCAGGAAATTGGTAATTGTACAGTGTAGTGAAAGCAGGGATGTATTTTACACTGACTAATGTTGGTGTTTGTGTATTTCTCTATCCCAGGAACAGTGCAATCCATGTGAATAAATCACTACACCTGTCTTAATGTGGTGTAATAAAAAAAATCCAGATTTACTTGGGTTAGTGGTGACAACACGGAATGTTTAAGCAAGGGTGAATTAGCATGCAGACAGCAACCATGGGCAGAAGGGAAACAGACTTTCTCATAAAGGAACTGATTAGAATTACTCAATGCCACTCTTTCTTTAACAGGAGATGTACTAGTTAGCACTTCATTTCAATACAAACAACAAACGATGTTCAGTTACCAGGGTTTGGCATAAAACTGGTGCCTTCAAGTGAAGTCAGGCTGATTGAATGCAATTAGAACAGATTGTGCTTTAGACTTGAGAATAAATTGGTACAATGTGTCTGAAAGCCACTGTGCAGTATATTTGTCCACTCTGCAGGCCCCCAGGTCTGTGGCTGAGAGGATTTATGCTCCGCCTTGTGAGCAGTAGTTGTGGTTTCAAGGCCAGTAACAGCGTCCTCAATAAGCACATATACAGGTGTCTGACATTTTATTTTATTTTTTAATAAATGAGCTCATGTTACCATCAAAGGTACTCCGCAGATGGATTTTTAGCAAAGCTTCAAATACATGACAATCCCATGGAAAAATAATACAAAACCTTAATACAACCCACTTTGGATACCAGTGACTTATTTTTCATCAGATTTAAAAGGGAGATTTTTCTCTAAAAATACTGCTGATCATGTTTCTTTTCACTTTTCCTAATGGATCTGTCAGGTAAGGCTCATGCAGAGGGACAAGATGAACACTGTGCAGCTTCCTGTTACATGGCAATGCCTCTTTTCAGGCAAATGGGATGATCTGTGGGTTGTGTGATTTGGTAAAGAAATTCCCTTGACTACTGGTGGGCACAGGGTCAGAGGCTGCTGTGATTCCCTGCACACAACCCGGTTTCCAAAAGACTCTTTAGGTTTCTCTGTCATGTGGGATTCCTCTACTTGCGGATGGAGTCAAAGCACAGTTTGTAAGCAAGGATGCTTTAGAAACCCCTGGAAATATAACCTTTTTATTATGGAAAAAAGGGTTTTCAGGAACCTCATCATTGTTTAGAAGTGTTTTAACTATCAGTGAAGGACAGAAAAAGAGAAACAGGAAAAAAGATGAGTTTGTAACTTTGACAGGGAGATATGTTGGGGAATGAAGGAGCTTGTACTGCAAGCTGCTATCAATCAGAGGGTACCTAGCATGTGATACTGCTCTGGAGACCTCTTAAATGTGGAACTTTGTGCAATAAATCCATTCCTGCAGCATGTTTATTCCTTTGTTACGTTTGTGGGAAGTGGAGATTTCACTGCATATTCTGTATAGTGATGCATAAAATCCATATTTATACTCTTGCTTGTATATATTCCACATGTTTCATCAACAGTATATTAATTTGTTATATGGATTTGTTCTTTGCAGCCAGGCCCTCTTTTAATGAGAAATTTCAGTGTCCTTGGAGAAATTATGAAAACAAGTATTCAGTAATTCTTTTTTGTTTCTGATTTCTTTGTACATCATGTGTTTTATGTCATCTTGGTGCCCAATAAAGGACTTATTAAATCTAATGGGGAAATTACATGGTTATACTGCTATTCTAAAGCATTGTTAAGCAAAATCTCATTTGAAATTAATAGTCAATACTTGAGAACTGTGTTTTTCTTTGCAGAAATTGTCCTATTCACTATATCAGAATGCCTTCTTTCCACCACTTGGAAAACCTCTTCTGAATACAGGTGGCTTTTCTTAGGCATCCTTTTCAGTTCATTAGCTACGGTGTTTTGTCCTCTGGAGAGAGAGTTTGGCTTCAGAAATGAAAAGTTTATTTTTTTAGCTACAAACAGGTGAAAAGAAATCAATAGAAACCAGTGATGTTCTCTAAATGGGAGATGCTGAAGAATTCATGCAGAGCATCCATCCATCCAGAGATACTGCTACTTAAGCTTTTTTAAAATGGGGAAAAAAATCTGCCTTCTGGTTACATTACTAAATAGCAGTGAAACACCATGTTTAAAATGTGATGTTTGTACTACCAAGAGCTTTGGCTCTAGTCCCGTTGTGCTTTTGTTGGTCTAGACTATCATTCAGCTGGCAGTGCAGTGGATGGATGGCTGAGGCCAGATCAGTTACTGCAGGGAGAAATTACCTTCCTAAAATAACCTGATCCGAATGAGGAGGTGAGTCAAGAAGTGTTGAGGGCTAAATGCCTCCTCCAGTTGCTGCCATAACTGAAAGAGGGCTGTGGTCCTTAGAAGATCCAAGGTTTTTTTATAGCTTGATCTTTTTCCTCCCTATGAAATACTTTGAACTGGCTCTGCCTTTAATAGTAAGTTTTATGTTTCTGTTTGAAGTTTTACTTCCCTGTGGAGCTTTGCCCCAACTTGCAGAAATCTTACAATTCATGTGACATTCCTCCCCTTTTTCAGGTGGAATTCTAAATTAGTGACAGTGCCTTTTTCTGCAGGGTGCTTCCTAACAGAGCAGGGCTCCCTCTGAAGAGGCCAATTCCCTGAAAACCAGAAGCAGCCCTTGTGTGCCCATTTCTGTTGGTTAATTGCAATTCCATGGATGCCTGACTGCTGCAGAGACCTCCAAGCCCTCTGTGCTCTACCAAAGCAGGGGTTTTCTTGGAGTGGGACAGGATGAGGGTTGGCAGTTTCAGTGAACTCCACTGTCCTTGTGCCAGGAAAAATGGGAATGCAGATTTATGATAGTGTAGCAAGGGGCACAGGAGGGAGTTGTTTGCATGATTTCCCTGCTGCAGTGAACAACTGTGGAAGCCCTGATTGTGAATTTCTGTGTATGTTCACCTTTCTCTTGTTATGAAACAAGTACTGGGAGGGAAAGAGTCTTTCCAGTAAAGAAATGAAATGAGGAAAAATGATTCAGTGCAGATGGCTTGGCGTAAAGAATACTTCTGTCCAGGAAAACATGCTACTTGATGATCTTCAAGGTCTTTTCCAACCTTATCTACACTGTGATACTGTGTATGATACTTTCATGTCTATTTTCTCATGAGCAACTTGAGGTATCAATAGGGTTGAATTTTCTTATTAAAAGAAAATCTTTTATGAAAGTAATTTGCAGTGAGCATGATTGCAGCTCATCTGATTTTTAGCCTGGAGATGAAAAAATTCATTTAGATTTTTTTCAAGGGTTCCTAGGAAGAGGGTTGGGAGTCTGAACTGATCAGATATCAGGACGATGTTAAGTGCCTGGAAAGAGAATGTCTGCCATGAATGTGAGTCACCAGGGTGGATTACCTCCTGTTTCCAGCAAGATGTTTCCCCTCCAACATTTTCTGGGCTGTTCTGATTTGTCATCTCTCCTATTTCCTACTGCTGTTCTCCTTTCCTCAAAATCACTGGTGCTGAAGGGGGGAGGAATAAAGGCATGTGCTGCACTGATGAGGAACAGAGAAGAGGATCCCTTCTGTCAACAAGGTTGACATGGTATTTAAAACGGTGAGGAAAGTAGAAACCAAAGGTATTTGTCAGGTTCTTGTAGCTAGTTGTGGGAAGGGCTTTCTGTAGAAGATGGCTTCATTAGGAAGAGTCTCTTGAAGTCAAACAGTAATCCCTGATGTGTTACTGCTACCAGTTTCTCCTGGATGTTTTCAAGTTGGGCAGGCTTCTCTCTTCTGCCGCCTCTGTGGAAGTATCTGCTCTCAGGTCTCCTGAATTGATTGACTGAAGGATGTCCATAGGAAAATATCCAGTGGTGGAGGGCTGTGTAACTTGAAATTACAGTGACCCTAGTAACAACAGGTCAAGAAAAATAGGAAAAAAGCCCATGGGTTCCATTCTTCTGTGGGTCTATTCTCAAAGCTCGTTCCTGTAAGGTAGATTGAATATCTTGGAGGTGGAGCTGTCTCAATTCCTATGCTGAGCTATGAGAGATGGTAAAAGACTTGCCAAAAAGAGGGTTTGTTGTCACAGCTCACCTGTGGATCCCTGTGTGCACAGTGCTAGTGATTCAGATCAAACAATTAATTACAGAATCACAGAATCACAGAAACACAGAAAATTATGAGTTGGAAGGGACCCACAAGGATCATCTAGTCCAACTCACCACCTAACACCCGTACAGAGACCGAGAGCACATCCCAGAGCGTAATACCAACCTAGATGCCTCACAGTCTAGCAGGCCACTCCGAGCCGGAAGGGGCCCAGGGTCATCCAGCCCTACACCCCCCAGCTAGACCATGTCACTAAGCTCCTCGTCCAGTCTTCTCTTAAACACTTCCAGGGATGGCGACTCCACCACCTCCCTGGGCAGCCCATTCCAATATGCAATTACTCTCTCTGTGAAAAACCGCTTCCTAACGTTAAGATTAAAAAATTACTGCTTTGCAGGCCACACCATTGCAGAGCCACCTCATGCCTTTGAGGAATTGCATCAGATTTCTTGCATTTGTGTTCAATTCAGAGGAGGGGCTGGGAAGTGGCCCAATGAGAAATCCCAACTGGTTTAGGGCTGTAAGTGTCAAAGGTAGATTATCCAAAACTTTGGCCCTAAGACAAAGATGACAGCAGTCATCTTCACTCAGGAGGAAATGAAATGCAACAGCCTGCATGAGTCATGCAGTTTTAGCACATCAGCTTTCACTCTACTGCCAGAAAATGTACTAACTACATAAGATTTTGTTTGTCCTAAGTAAAGACATATTTGAAAGCTCTGGCAGTGAAAGGGCCAACACACCGGACTGTGGATGCTATTGCTCTCAAAACTCCTCACAAGTTTCACTTGGTTCTTCCTTGTGCCTGTTTTCTGCATTTTTCTCTCTTTTAGATGTTAGTAAGAAACAAATCCCTGAACATCAGAAAAGAGATGCTCAGTGTTATCCTGACTCGGGTCAAAAAGAGCCAGCTGGTCATTTTCAAGGGCTTAGATCTGTGTTCCCCATCTCTC
Source organism: Pitta sordida (assembly GCA_013390025.1). Lineage (NCBI taxonomy): Eukaryota > Metazoa > Chordata > Aves > Passeriformes > Pittidae > Pitta > Pitta sordida. The sequence goes on from WEKX01025992.1 coordinate 178,613, forward strand.
CACCTTTAAAAAGGTCTCCCTTCTATGCTTATCCTGATCTGATTTCTACTGTGCACAGAGTGTCTGGGTACTTGTAATTCCCTGCAGCATTTTCCCCTCCTTTGGTGACAAACGTTTTCTATGTCATGTGTTCATTAAGTCCTGTCAGTTTGTCCTGTCAGTCACTGGTAGCTAAAATCTCATTCCGTGATAACCATTTCCAGGTAAGATTTTCTGAATACTGATGTGAGTTGATGAGTGGATAATGGAGAAAGGAAAGAACTGATTGTATGGAAAATTCACTTAGCAAAATAAGCAGTGGTGTCATTAAGAGTTGGACTCGATGATCCTTGTGGGTCCCTTCCAACTCAGAATATTCTCTGTGATTCTGTGATAAAACCAAAGGGAAAGACTCATTTTGGGCAGCAAAGCATTCCTAGTTAAAACGTGGATTAAACTTTTGCTTTTAACTAGTATCTTTCTTTGAGTCATAAACTTTGTGTCATTTCAAATATAACCTGCTCACCCACATTAGATGTTACAAAGGAAATAACAAGGGATCAATTTCACACCATAAACCTGACCTTAAATAAACACAAGTTATGCATAGCTGGCTGATCAGATTGTTTCAAAGTTTATTGCAAAACCAAATGATCATGCTGAATCACTGTAAATACTACTAATACAAAAGGTCCTGCAGACAGAAAATAGCATCCTGCATGATAAAATAATCACATACCAGAAGGAGAATTGCAAAAGATTTTCAAAGGCCCATTTGTTCTATGAAGGAAACTCTCCTGTTTATCCCCACTTTGTACCTTTAATATCCCCGAAGTGCAAGATGTATTGGGTTAATTATTGCCTCGCAAGAGGCAGGTTAAGGTGGACATTGCTGCAGATCAGCTCCCTGTGAATACTCTTTAGCCTGATGTTCTTTTGCTAGAATAGCTGATGTTCTCCATGCATCTCAGACTTGTCTGAAAAACAACACGAGGAATAAGCTTGAGCTCAGAATATTCTTTGTCTTTGTTGGCACAAGCAGCATATAAAGGCTGATTAATAGTGGTTTTATACAGCCTTATACTTCTTGCATCTCGTGCAGATATCAGTGTGTAAAATCTGGCAGAGAGGGACATGGGATGGATTTGTAATGGCTTCTGAAGGGTCTTTGGCTCCATGAGCCAGTTAATGGATTGCACACAGCCATATGCAGCACTTCCATTTCTTATGCCTATAATAGAATAATACTTTTCATTTAATAACTAACCCAAGCATAATTCAATATAAAGACATATTATATTCCATTTGAGCAAATGAAGCATGCCACAACTTAAGTGGTATATTTGAGCTAAAAAAAACCCACTCATGCTCTGTTTTCCCTCACAAAGAAGTTTTCCACATGTCAAAATATTTAAGCACAAATTCTGATTGTGACCATGTACTAAGTCCAAGAATCTCATTTTTATTTGTAGCTTTTAAGGCTTTGTTTTGGATTGCTCTGTTTCTATAATCCGTAACTTAAGGGGCTAAATTCTTGCTTTCTTACTTCAGTCAGTGAGGAGAGCTGTAGCTAATACATTGCGTGGTGGAAGGTATATAAATCCTATTAAAAAGAAAATATTATCAGCTTCAGGGTAACGTCCTCCCAGTAAGCTGGAACTACTGCCTTGGAGGCAAAGACTTTGTAGATCCTTCCCCAAGAGTCAGTCTGAAAATAGAGCAGAAAGTTGGTGGCATCCTTATGAGTCACAAGCCCTTGTCTCTCAGTGGTCAGAGATGAAAGCATACAGACGCACCCAGGCCACAGCAGACCTGTCCCAAAGCTCACTGGGGTCTCTCAAGCTTTATACTGGTTTTGAGGAGTCTTGAGTCACACACACAGCTGCCACTAGGTAGAAAATCCTGGTTCATTCAACTCTCCAACTGTGTGAAGAACTTTGGGACGACAGGTGTCGTGTCTTGGGGCTTACATTTGTTCCACATTTACTGTGCAGGGCAGAAACCCTCTTAAAACCAACCCTAGACTTGGTTCTGAAAAAAGAAAATGAGCTGTGTAGAATAGGCAGTGCTATCACCACTGAGTAATCTGTACTTCAAAGTCAAACAAAGCTTGCCTGTTACCTTGTGAATTATGGGTGGAATTTATCCTCAGTTTTGTCACTAAAAATTGTCTGTAGGAAACCTCAGCAGTCAGTGAGAATAGATGGCTTAGAACACAGCTATGACTCTGGGGACCATCACAAATCTCAGGATGTCTCCCAAGTGCTTGATTTGTGCAGATGAAGCTCTGATTTAGCAGAAAGTCGCCTATAAACGCGTGTCACCAGCAGCCTCTATTGGCGTCATAGATGCAGAGGCTCGAGAGAGTACATTATTCCAGCAAATGTCAGCATTAATTTATACTTGCTCAGGGCTCATCTGCTTTTTCCTGCAGTCTCTTCCAGAAGAAATATTAGTCATGTGCATGAAAACTTTGTGTAGCAGACCTGGTCAGTGTCCTGGGAGAGGGGCATGTGCTGAGGGAGTGGTGGCAGCAGGCTGACCCCTCAAGCAGAGGGCTTGTGTTGTTGCTTGTTACACCCTCTGTTAATAAAAGCACCATGAAATTCGTGTCCTTAAGAAGGTGCAGTGATAATTTCCCTGACAAGTTGCAAATTAAATTGCTGATCTTGTGGCAAGAGTGACTAATACTATAGACTTGTAACAGGGAAAAAAAAATCATGGAATTGGTTGACTTTTAAGAGTTGTTCCCACATCAGGATTGGAGCTGAGGTGGTCAAATATCCCTCTTTCACTTATGTGAAGAATTGCTAAAATTGCTGTGCTGCTTATGAGCAAACCCAACTGGGAAAAGTTTGCACTCGCACGTGAGGTTTAACTGAGCTGCTGCATTCATGTCCTCTCACTTCGAGGAGCACTTTTCAGCTCTGGGATTACTTATTGCATTAGATCTGTAAGTCACTTCATGGTGTAAGACAAAACAGCGCAAGATGACTTTGAATATTTAAACAAAAGAAACCAGTTGTTAAATACAGTACTTAAAAAAATGCACTGGTACATGTAGCATGCATAAGACCTTAAACTGTAGCTCCATGTGCTTACTTTTTCTGATTCTGTATTACACTTGCTCAGTTTGCAAAGGTGTTGAGCATTTGCCCTAAGCATGATTCTGCAGGAGAAGTTATTCAAGAGGCTTGCCCCAATCCCACCACTTCCATGTCCTGCTCTGAAAGACACCTCTACACGTCCACTTGCAGTGAGTGCACTGGGCAGCTGCTGAACCAGAGAGAAACCATGGGACTTGCTTCCAGCACTGCAGAACCAGGGAAGCTTTTCACAGTTTTCTTGAAGTGTGGATTTCTACTCCAGAATTCTCCTATCAGAAATGTTTATCACAAACTCTTCAGCACTGAGATCTTTAGCAGGAGTGCTTGTCTAAAGCCGACAACACTGAATGACAACTAGAAAAAACTCTTTTCAACATGTCTTTTTCATGAGTAGCATATTTTAACCAAATGTTTCGGAGTGCACAGGCAAACTTCCCAGGCATATTTCAGCAGTGACTTGTGCCTATTCTGCTGTTGCTAATCCAGTCTCCAGGCTATGGAGCTGCTGTTGCCCTTCACAATGACATGGACTAGGAGTATTGTGTGGATCTAACGTCTGAAGTTGTACTTGGTGAAATGTGGAGCTTTTTCATGCCTGTCAGTTTGTACATCTCTCCACTGCGGATTTTACTAGTAAATGATGGTCTATGTCCAAGCTAGCATTTTTAAAACATTTTCTCCCCTACAGGCTGTCATATGCCCAGTGGATCTCTGCAGGTCATGGATGACTTGTGCTAAGTTTCTTTGCAGAGACTCCTGCCCAAAAATGCAGGGCAAGCTGATGGCTGTCCACAGAGTGAGTTGTCTGTCTCATTTGACCACCACCTGCCCTGTGGAGCTGGGTTTGAAAAGGTTTCCTGGCACTTGGGATAGGTTTGGGCAGGATTTGACTTCAGACAATGGAGCGAGTTTGTGGGTGTTAAGTGATTTTGAAGGCATGTTCTTAGGCTGGAAAATAGAATTATACAACAGCTAGTTCTCGATAACTTTTGTTGCTATAGAAAATGTATTATCTTCAGGACCTACTCCAGCTGCCTACAAGTTGTTGGTGCTTGTGATGCTGTGCTGACAGCTTTGGTCAAGGGTAGGAGATGCAGGCTGTTTGGTAAACTTCACCCAGGTGTGTTGTTGGGCCTCCTGATGTAACTCCTACAAGTGAACTGTAGGGAAAGGAGGGATTGTCATACCATGGCAAGGGCTTCCCATGGGAGCCTGTATTTCCACCAACACCAGGCCTTGCAGGTGGGATGCCACAAGGCTGACAGCAGTCCCAGAAATTTGGTCCTAGCACCCTTTGCAGATGTCAGATGGGGGAAGTTGGGTGAGTGGAATGCACATGTGCTAATCCATAAACTCAAGTGAGGAGGTGATTTCATGCCATGCTTCACATGAGTGTAGAGGCAACCAACCTGCTTTTTTTAGAGTTGCAGGAAAGGCTGNAGATGTCAGATGGGGAAAGTTGGGTGAGTGGAATGCACATGTGCTAATCCATAAACTCAAGTGAGGAGGTGATTTCATGCCATGCTTCACATGAGTGTAGAGGCAACCAACCTGCTTTTTTTAGAGTTGCAGGAAAGGCTGTGCTTTTTCACTAGACTTGACCTGTGTCACGCTGGAAATCGAGCCCTTTGCTCTTGTATTTCTTGTACTCCTTCCAGATGTAATCCCTATCTGCTGCCACAGTCCCACAGCCCCTCATGCTGGGGGACAGCAGCAGGAACTTGTGCCTGGCTACGTTTGCCCTTATTTAACTCTGGGTTTGCACTGTTCATACCCTCCCCATGAAGGGAGGAGGTACTGCCGTTTTATGGGATCCTGTCTGTGGAGATTAAACTCTAACAAAAACTACTCAAAAATTTGAGAACGTCTTCACATGTGCTAGAGGTATGAGCAGCAACTCTTTCTGGCTGTACACATGCTCATTAAAGAGATTTGGTTTTCACCCATATGGTAAAAATAACAAATGCTACTGTGCCAGTGTAGTGGTTCTGAGCTATAAAGTTTTGTTACAAAGCTGAGCACATAAACAAATATTCTGAGTACAAAGTGGTGGCTGGTGGGAGCAGTAGTGGGATCTGTCAGAGGAGTTCATTTGTTTACATAAACATCCTAGAGTTGATACTCCAGGATGCTTTTTCTTATGTTGATAAAGTGTCAATCTTAGCAATGAACTTTGCTATCAATGACCTTTCATGTAAAGTTGCCAAGGTAGGAAGGAAAAATATAAACAACTTGAACAATACAATTAGGGCAAACATAGAATTCAGTCAGAGGCACCAGTGTTAAGTAAATCATCCCATGGAAACAGAGCTATTTAGAAATGCAGTGGCATCGCTTACAGTACAGTAGGCAATTAGTTTTAATTAACTTCAAATCTGACACATAGTTAAAAATCATCTTTTGAGTGCCCAGCTAGACAAATGAAAGTTGGGGCATTATGTGCTGCAAGAAAAAGCTATTACAAGTATTATAATGATACTATCCACACTTTTATTATAAGTATTATGTGATCTTTTAAATTTTTTATGAACTGTACTTTTGGAAGATGATTTTGTTCCATACCATATGCCTTCGAATAAGGGCACTATTTTCTAATAATACATTGAAGTTTTAGAAGGTGTTTCAAATTCATTAACCCTATCTCTTAATGAAGTCCAACATGTTGTGATTTTTATCTGTCAGGGAGGAGGAAACAGGTGAGAGTTCTTGTAAGATTATCAGAAATTGCAGGCAGCTTTTGATAAGTATTTTAAGGTTAAATCTGGCACTTTAAATATGACATTATCTGTCTGTCACTATGGAAGTCCTAAGTACAAATTTTGTGAGAGGTAAGGGGGTGGTTGCTGTGCATTACAGCTGCTCAGTGGGGCATGTATGTCACAGCCTGAGTCCACACAGCCCTCTGGGCTGTGTATCCACCACTCTGGAAAGCAAAAGATGACCTCTTACAAATGTCCTCTTAGCAGCGTATTTTTATGGAGTTCAGGGTCCTAAGAGCATGGTACTCAAGTGCTCTACCTAGAACTGATGCTCTTCTGTACAGTCCCGTCAGGTTCCTGCTCATGGGGCACCTGTCTGGATCCCCTCTATGCCTGTTGTGCCCTGAGGAAAAGGCAAGGCACAGGCTCTCAGGCTACTGCTGGCCCAGGCCACCACACCATCCCCCTTAGGACAGCAGCCCCCTTGTGTCATTTTCAGACCTCAATGTCCCCTTAGGGGTGGATGGAATTATATTGTATGTATTATATACATGATATTATAATCCTTAGCACTGTGTGTTTGATGCTTATGTTTGTGGAAACAGCTGTGAATCCTCAGTGTTCGCTGTGATGTTGCTTTTGTGTTGCTGGGAGGAGGAACTTCTGAAAGGTGCACAGTAAGCTGCTGACTTCTTCAATAGGAAACCTATTTCCATTTTTAGTCCTCTGAAGTGTGTGAAACTAGAGCTAGACATTTCTGCTTGTATTATGCAACCTTTACTCCTTGAGTAATCTTCTTGATTTCCCTTGGGCTGTGTGTGGCAGCTTCTGGAGTAAGTTCAGGACCTTTTTGCTTGTCCTAGTTAAATTAATTTGTATGCTGAGCCATGCAGGTAAGGGCACAGAGTATATTCATCTCTTTAGCTGCTTGGTGACCAGGATGCTTGAGGAAGAATTCAAACAGAAAGAACTGGTATTACTGAAATGGGAAAACTGTTACCGTGTAGTCACCTTCGCATCATGTTCCTCTTGGATCGTGTCAGTCACCAGCCCTGGGAGATGCTGGGTTTGAGTCATTAAAATCTGTGGGATTTTCCTCCCTTAAATGTCCAGTGAGACTCTAAGACACGTATTTCTCAGGGCAATCTTTTTTGACAAAAAACCCCAAAACAAACAAACATAAAAAGTGCTGTTGTTCTCAGTTCACGTGGGAGAACATCCCTGGCAGTCTCTGAGGGCCAGGGTGGGACTTGAACCCAGGTGTGGAGAGGGAAAACTTTAATGTGCTGCACACAGTGTCATCTCTAAACAGGCATCGTGGGTCTGATCCCTGTCACAGGAAACAAGTCAATGGCCTAAAAGATTTCTGGTCTGAACCAAAATAATTGCCCTCACACTGTTTTAAGGAAACTTCAGTAAAATAGCAACAGTGGAATTCTCTTCAACCTTGTCTATGGCATGTTTTCTTTTTCCTAGGGGCTGTGCTGAGTTGTCAGAAAATTGGATTAAAGAATTGTTAAATTAAATTGTAAAAGAGATTGTATTTCTTTAATACATCTTCAGTTGGTTGATGGTCTAATGTTTTTAAAAATGAGTGTTATGGTGGAGTTAACAGTTGTGCTTTCCAGGAATGATTTTTTTTTTCTTTAAGAAAAAATGTGACAGGCACTTCTAAACTGTGCATTTGAATGGGTCTGGTACAGTGAAAAATATCCATGAAATAACAAAGCAGCACAGGAATCCTGCATTCTGACTATCAAAAAGGTCTGCACACATTTTTTCCATGTGGAGTACATGCAGCACAAGAACAATTCATGGTGTGGCAGCATGATCCTTGTGCTCAGAACTTGGAGTGAATGAGAAGAGAACAGAATGGGACCTCTAAAAAAAAAGATAATCATAGGCTTCTACTGGTGGCTTTTCTATCAGTTTCATAGTGTTCATCACTTAACATGATGAGAATTTTGAGTAAAATTACAAGAAGTCATTTTCCAGCAGTACTTTTTAATCTTGGCATATTTATGAATATTTCATACATGACTTTGTTACTATTAAGATCTATATTTAAAATTTCATACTTAGCTTTAAAGTTTGCTCTGACTTGAAATACAGCAATCCTTAGAAAACAGGTGTAACTTTGTTAAAAGGAAAAAACTGAAAAAGAGGTTTTTTTCAGGTTTTTATCAGTCGTAGAGAATGTTGCATTTCTTTTGAAGCTGATTAAGTTGTTTTTTAAATGAAAACCAGCATGTGATTTGGGCTCATTCCACTGACTTAGTGGACAGAAGTAAAATTAAGGAACCTGTACCTTAGAAAATTTGACTTCTGAAAATAAAATAAGCCTTTAAAGACTAGATGGCTGGCTTTCCTAGAATGGCTGAGAGACACACAGTAAGGCTTTCCTCTGTCAGCTGAACTGGCAGGAGCAGACCTTGTTCCCATTAAGTCCCATTGGTGGAAAGTCCAGTGTTGGGGATGAGCTTATCTTAAACATAAGGGAATTAGTCCAGCTTCCATTTAAACCACTGGCAAAGCTCCAGCTATATTCACCAAGAGAAGGGCTGAGGCAGCAGGCACACAAAACCCTGCCTCTAGGCCTGATCCCGGCTTTTCTTACACATTCAAAGCTCATGCTGAGTATTGTGGTCACTTTAGCAGGATTAAGACTGAGCGGATTGTTTGGGCAGATTTATATTGCTATTCATTGTAAGAAGGACTGATACAGTTCTCACTGATGTACGGTTAATAAATATTCATTTGTTAAAATACAAGACACCTGTTGACAAGGTAAACTGTGATTGTTCCAAGCAAATTGCTCAAGTGTGGTAGGAAGTCATGAACAGTAATTGGCTAAATAGCTCTTCTGTTGTCTGCAGCCTGGCTGTATGTGGAGAATGTGTTTGACAGAATAGGGCCTAAATTACTTGGAGTCCACTGTGTTATGTCTGTGGTGTGTGTTCTCAGTCCTCTGGGAAGTCAGTCACGTCCAAACTCTTGTAAGGAGAAACACCTGGAGTGCCTGTCACTTTACACTCCGAGGGTTTAAGCAGCAATCGTGCATGCTCATCGGTGCCAGGAGGTTATAACCTGTCATCAGAGCAGTGTCAGGGAAGAGGTGTGATGGTTAAATGCCAGCCCAGAGATGCAGAGAGGACCGTGTGTGCATGAAGCCCTGGGGCTGCTGAAGGTGAGAATGAACATCTCATTCTTAGGGATGTAATCAGTGACAACAACATACACCTCAACACTGTGTGGAGGGTCTACATTTTTTTTTTTTGCAGGGTGGAAATATTTAAACTCCAGCCTGAAAAATGTAATGTCATCTTTATTTAATACTTCTCAATATACGTAGTTATCAGAACACCACTAGAAATATCAATGTTTCATTTTGTATTGAAGTAAGTAGTGTGCCATGTTTGGATGTTCGAGCTCACTCAGACAAAGTTTTCGGTTGTATTTGGGCACATGGATAGTTCAAGTTCCTTGGCAGGATTTGGAGGAGAGGAAGAGAACTGGAAATGTTAATGGAATGAACTGTCGTCTAATAATATCGGGACCAATTTAAAAGTAAAATAAGTGACTTAAAAAGATAGGTGAGGAAAAGAACCCCCATCATGTAAATATGAGGTACTAAAATCATATTAGGAAAGAATTAGCCATTTGGGATTTGAACTTGCCACCCACAAAAAAAAAAAAGGCAGAAATCCCACTGAATTAAATACCTTGAGCCCTTGCACAGGACTCATTTGATGCTATTCATAGAATAATGTATATGCCAAATAGTGATGTTATTTGTCAAGTAAATTATTCATCAGATCCATCACCCTGCCATTTCTATTCTGGCAGAGCTCCTGCTGAAGTCAATGGGAGTATTGTCTGAATTAAAGTCTTTTAGGATTGGGCCTGAGGTTAAGCAAAATGCAACGGGAGGCAACTTGTTCATCTTCCTTGGGTTCATAAACCCACATACTGGGCTATAGTTTGGCCACTGGGGTACTGTGCCTTATGCTGCTAATTTTTCTTTCACTAATGCTGGTTACTCCCTCAACTCTCTTTAATCTACCTGTTGCCATCTCCATTTGGGGTCTGATTTTGTTAACGTGTGCATGTAATTTAAACATTGCAGACTGAGTAACCCATATGAAGCTGACAGCAAAGTTAACCTGCATTGGTGTCCATGGGGACCTTCTGGTGTGCTGTCTTTCTGTGGTGTCCTGGGCTCTTGTGTGACCTTGGAAAACTGCAGGAACAAGCCAAGGACTTGGAGCAGAGGGCTTTGAAGGTAGCTTGTTCTCTACTTTGGAGGTTAGAAGAAGCCTGATATTATGGCTCGTTTGTTCTTCCAATTTGGCTTTTTGGGGTTTTTTTAGTTTACAAGTTAAATGTTCTGAATCAAATTATGTGGGTTTTTCTTTTTTCAAAAAAGTAAGAATTAATGGCTTTTGTCTTGAACAAAGTTAATACAAGTGAATTGTTAAAAGGATTTGCACTTTCTAGCTATTAAACTACAACTCAGGCAACTTCAGCACTGAGCTCAGCCTCTCATTACTACCTATGGGAATGTATAATGGTTAAATTAGCTGCAGGTGGGGCTCCCCCGTTGCTCCAGAAGCACATTAGGAGCATCTTGAGGGCTGCAAGTAACCTTAAAGAAATCAAACATAATGGCCTCAAACAATAGTCATTCTTGTAACTCATAACGTGCTCCATATGCCTGAAAGGTACTGTGCAAATGGTGTTCTTTGTGGGAGATTGCTTGGGTTTGGCTTCTCCAGAAATGGAAAATATTCCCTGGTGTTAAGCGCAGTTCTGTGTTCAAACGTGGCAAAGCAGCTGGTACCGAAACTCTCTTGGGGTAGTGAAAAGATGGCAGGGCAGCGCTCTGATGGTGACAGCGGCTGCTCCCGAGGTGATGGGGGCTCCTCCCAGGAGGGGGATCTGTCCTCCCCAAAACATTTAGGATGGGACTGCTGCTGGCTCTTGTACAAACGGACAGTTCACGACTGCAGTTGGATGCGTTTCCTGGTGTAAAGTTTCTAATCTCTGCAGGGACCGCAGGATGGAATTAACCATCGCCTCCTGTCGCTGTCACCTGCCGGGTGAACAGGGACAGGAACCGTGCGCGAGTTCGTAACCCTCAGTGCTCTGTTCGCGCTCCGTACCTGTCCTTACTGACAACGACACGTTATTAACACGCCGAGAGCACCTTTCCCCTTGGCGCTCATCTCCCTCCTTTCGGCAACTCGTGGGCCGCCTCGGGCTGAGCCGGACCCGCTGCCTCGCTCCAGCGTGTCCCGCCAGGGCGCTCCGGGACAACTTGTGTGCCACAGGCACTCCCCCCTCCCCGAGCCGGGGCTCCCCNCACGAAGTGCGGACGGCGTTCCAGCTGCGCCAGATCGGGCCCCTCAAGCTGGTCCCCGACGTGCCCACGGCCGGTCAGTAGCGGGGCTGCTCCGCGGCTCGGGGCTGGGAGGGATGGATGCGGGTCTGTGCCGGGGTGCGCCCCCGGCTCCTTCGTCCAGCGCCGGCTTTCCCGCCGGCACGGAGAGGATTTGACACGCTGCTTGCTGCGATAACTAAAAGATTTCGTAGGGAAAGAGTCCGCGGTGACTCCGGTGGTTTTACACTGGGCAGGTGTTGCGTGTAGATCCCCAGCGCTAAGGACGGGCTGTGCTCCCCGCGGCTCGGAGCTGTGCGAGCCCTTTGCGAAGTACCTGTGGCTGAGGATTCCTGCCGGAAAGGATCCCTGTGCCAAGTACCTGAGGCAGAGGAGATTCCTCCCGGGAAGGATCCCTTTCGCAGAAGGTCATTAGTTGAAGGCTGGTTTCGCTGACCAGGTGTGGGGTGCTCAGGTCAGGCGGGGAATGCGCTGTAAGGTCTGGATTGGAAGAGTTGTCTTGAAGATGACTTGGGAAAGGCAGAGGTGACACCTCGGAGGGACGCAGCCAGCAGAACTTGGCTTTTGCTTAGTTAAGCAGTAAGTCTGCAGCACTTGTGAAAGTTGATGAGCAGAGGGTGGTTTTTTTGCCTTTTCACGGTTCCTGAACAATGCCTGACAGCACTGAAAGGGGAAAGTAACACCCAGATAATAAGAATAGATTTCTTTTCATATTCTGTAGCAACCCCATGGAATTCATGATAAGGGGATAAATTGCTTTATAGTATAAAAACATGATTAAACTCCTAGGAATGCCCATGAATCTTTCTGGATAATTGAAGCCGCATCCCTCGCTTTTACAAGTTTTCCAACCCTGAACGATTCAGTGAGTCTATGTTTTAAGAAAATGTTTACAGGAGTCGGTGTTAGAAAGCAGAGACAATCAATTTCGTGATACAATCTCTAGCTGCCTTCTGCCAGTGAAATTGCCCGTAGATGTGTGGTGGTGTAAGTTTCAATTCACGTTGTTGCTTTATTCTTTTTTCGTGGGGTTTTTTTTTTAATTTTTAAAGCTATTCAATTCAAAGCCTGCTGGGTTTGATGGAAAGACTTCTTAACTCAGATGAGTTTTGGATATGTTTTCTGATATGGGTTTCTGTCTTGGGGATTAAATTTGATAGGCCATTGGGCTGTGATCTCTCAGGGCTGTAAATGGCTGCGCCGTGCTGGTGATCTTCACTTTGCATGAAGCAGCTGAGATGACACATGGGTGTAGAGTTGTCCTTGGGCAAGGAATCATTTGTCATTTTGTGGCAAGAAGAGATTTGCAAGAATGGCATTTTGAAGCTTGGTACTACTGTTCTGTGCTGATAGAGGCATGAAATCATGCTTGTCTTGGAGAGCTAAAAGAGAGGCAGAACAAGACTTTTCATCCATTTTGATGAGATGGAGCTCCCTCCTGAGCTCATTCTGGAAGAAGTTCCTCAAACTTTAGTTGTTTTACTTTCCCGTAAAACTCTAGTCATGTTGATGAAACGCTGAAAAAGTTCTACACTTCCAGAAGGAGGGTGCAGATGCAGTGATGCTTCAGGGAATCATACAATCCTGGAATGATTTGGGACAGGAGGGATCTTAGAGATCATCTAGTTCCAACCCCCCTGCCATGGGGGGTTCTTTCATTGTGTTCTTGTGTCATACTGAACTTTCCTTTTCAATAACAAGCTCTTGGAAAATAAAACAGCATGAGAGGAGCTGAAGGAGGGTAATATACTTTTAAATTTTAGCTCATAAAGGTTTCTTTTGAAGAGGATTGGAGCAAAGCTGGGGAAAAGTGGTTCATATTGATCTTCCCTGTTTGTTGAGTATTACTCAGCTCCACCAAAGCCTGTGTGCTTTAATAATATCTTGCTAGGCTGTAATGCCTCCTGTCTTGTGCCCTCTTTCAATTAAATGCTGAAGTGTTTTCCAGTGTTTTCATCTGGCAGCTATTATCAGTAAATGTATCTTAATACAACCTCCCCTACGCACATTTCTCTCTCACGTTGAGGCTCACTTTATTGTGCATTTTAACCACACACAAATGTTGAAGCTCGTCCCCTGAAGAGCTCAGATGTCAAAGTATAAGAGGGGAAGGGTGGTGGGCAGCTGGGGGTGACCTTGGAGAGCAGCGTGTTCCCTCTCGCTTCTGCTCCTGTGGGACAAACCTGTGCTGCTCTGAGGTGCTCCCCAGCTGCCTGAATTGTTGGTTTTGGATTATTTTCTCTAAAAAAAGAAAATTTTGCAGTCCTGGTGTCTGTTTATTAGACGTTTTCAATCACAAGTGTGTTGAAAGCCCTTAGCTTATCTCAAGCCAGTATTTCTAGCCTAATACAACAAATCTGACAGAGCTTGGTCCTAATGACTATTAAATTCTTATAACCTTTGGGAAAAGCAGCCGTTTAGTTGAGGAGAGGGGCCCAACTCAGTGCTAGAACAGGGATCAGCAGACAGGGATATTATTTTCTGTCTCATCTTATAGGTGATGCCCATTTACCTGTAATGAAATTAACACTGAATACTTGGAGAGCTTTAGCCTACACCCTCCTGTGATATTAGCTATGCTTGCCAGTGTTAAAAGTTATGTGCTGATGGATCTGGGATACAGTAATGGATCCTGGATACAATCCTTCTGGGAACTGGGGGACTGGAAGCTGCTTCCCTGTGTTCTAGTGGTCAGCACAGTGAGGTGGACTGTGAACTTGGGCAGGACCTGCCAGCGTCCTGTATAAGATGCAGTGACGAAGGAAGACAACTGAGGGGAGAAATGGAGTTTGTTTTTAGGGTGTGCTGGGAATCTGACAGCAACTTCTCTGAAAATTGTCACCTTCTGAGTGAGCTGCTACAGATGTCTGGGAGCTGTCCTTTAAATTTCTCTTCCGCAGTTTCCGCCCTGGAATCTTGTCCATTAATGAGTGCAGGGCTAAAGAAGAAAAGTGTTTGAATATGGAATGGGCAAGAATTCCAAACAACAAGTATTTTTGAGCAGCTGATCTCCTTAGTCTGTCTGACTTTCTTCTCCACTAGTGGGGTCTGTGCTGCTGTCTGTTACCCTACTTTCCGGAACTAATGGGATGCTTCAAGGATAATTTGCTGCAAAGAGCAAACAGACTGGTCAGGTAAAGGTACAGCTGCCTTGGCTCTGATCCATAGAATCAGTGTTTGTGTCTTCCCCCAGACTGGAAAATGAGGTAATGTGTTCCCTTGTACTCTGATTATCACAGACTGAGCTGGGATGTTTTTGTAGGAGCTCCTCGGGTAACATTTTGATGAGAGAGAATTCCATGTTGTCTCCAAGGGTGAAGGGCTGTGTTAATCCTGCCAAGGGGCTGAGCCTTTGGTTCCAGGGAGTCTAGATAGCTCAGTCCTGATGCATGTTGCTGTGTGTGGTATTCCTCCTGGACACAGAGCTGACTTGGCAATGCCCTGAGAGCCTGGGTTGTGTTACAGCGTTAACTGCACACTGGCACAGGCTCCATGTGAAGTTCCGGTTATTCACAGGCTGTTCTGTGGTGTGGAGCACGGTGGTGGCTGGCTGGCTCTGCTTTCCAAGTTCTCAGTAGGAAAACTGAATGAACCCAACAGGAATCTGTGACTTGTCCGCATTCAGGCAGTGAATTGGAGCAGAACCAGAATAAAAGTCCTCTTGTGATTCCTTTGGTAATCATGTAACCACGAGAACATCCGACTCATTTATATACGCCTGATTTTCTCCCTGGCTTATTGGCCAGTGTATGAGCATGCAAAAACTGTCTATAAATGTGTTTTAAGTAAAGAGAGAAGAATTGGGCTGATTCCTGGGAAGCAGGGATGTTCATCATTTGTGAAAGAATTCCAGGAGCACTTTACCTTCTAAATAATCACCTTGTGGAGAACTGCAGAAGGGATGATTAGCTTTATTTGATGCTTTACAAAGAGCGTGGAACATTCTCAGGTTGTCCCAGTCTGGGACTCCCTTTTGCAGGGGAGATTTATTCCTATTGAAAGAGGCTTTATTCTCTTGTCATCCTGTACCTTAAATCGGCAGGACTGTTCATTACCATGTGCATGTATTGAATACCCCATAGCAATTTATGCATTAAAACTATTTTACTTTCTGAATAGTGACAGGAAAGTCCTAGATTCCTACCAGAAGCTCCTTGCTGCATGTGGTGCATGTATTAGAGTGGCTCTCATCCCATCTCAGCCTGTGGCGAAGTTCCCATCCGTGTTGAGAAAGGAGCATGACCTAGATCCCTATTTTGACTATAAGAGTATCTATTAAACTATGCATTGTATTATGAAATGGGTCATGCCACACTTCATTTTCCTGTTTTTCTTTTATTACCACTCACCTTTTTATTTCTCTCTTGCTGATGAGAACACTGTAGTTCCCCCAGTAAAGGTGCAGAGCTGGAACACATTTTGCTCACAGCAGCATTCTGTCAAAGTCACTCGTGAGTTTGACGTGTGCCAGATGGGATGTGTGCTCACTTTGTTGGCCCTGAGAGTCTTTCAGAATGAGAGACTAAAATCCTCCGACGTGAACCTGAGTGTCCTGTTCATGTGTGGGACTGGCTGCAGTAGGGTGGATGAAAGGTTTATCTGGGAGGAAAGGCTGCTGGATGAGCACAGTTGCATTAATGCTTATAAACTATATAGGGTGGTTAAGATTTAAAAAAAAACAAGACACAAGAAGTAATCTTGCTTCCGTAAGCTTCCTGTTTTCTTTTAGACTGTCCTGACTGTTACACAGGTTTGAAATGTCTTGGCTTTGCTTGCAGCTTGTTACAGTGGAGGGAGTTCTTGCTAATACACTTAGTATTTCTTGATTTATGAACAGATGGGATTCTTAACTGCCTGTTGGAGGGAGTGAACTGGTCCAGTGTGAGATGCATTCTATTCCATCTTTGACACTCTGGAATGGTCTAGAACAAGGCCAGTTATACCTGTTTCCCTGCCTGCAGGCTGTATCATGGTATGTTATTGTGAGCTGTTCTGTTGCTGGAAAGTTGGTATGAAAGGGTGGTAGGTCACAGCCAGAAAAAATATCAGTGAATTGTTCCTCCATTTCTTCAAGTTGACTTTCACTTAGTTTTTTATGTGAGGAAAACTGACTAGAAGTTAGCTTGGTTTCTGAACTGGAAGCTGAAAGCTGTCCTTACTTCACTTCTCTCTTCCAGCCTCTCAGCAGTCAGGGGCTGTGGTCTGTACTTGCAGTAAGTGTTCTGCAGCAAGGATCCTTCCTTCATTAATCTTTTCAGGATTTTATAGCACTCTTCAGGCTCGGACTGTCACCAGAAGTGTTAACCTAAAGCTGATGATGACTGTGGATGCAGGCAGGACTCCTGCCAGCAGTAATATATTTCTTTTTCCTTCTTTTCCTATGTCTCCTGTCTGACACAGGACCAGCTGCCCACTCTGAAATGCCCTCTTGGGAGTAATCTGTAGGCAAAAAAAAATCTGTTTAAACTTACTTAGTGCCTCATAAAGATGGAATTGCTGTTCCACTGCCAGGTGCAAACCTGTAGTTTTCATATCCATGAGCCCCAAATAGCGTTGCCCTTGGTGACTTGCATGAGCACTTGGTCCAGGTGAGAAGGCTTTAGTTACTCACATCAGCCCTTCCTGTGAATGTCTTGGGAAGGAATCTAAGAGTCAGCAGAGAAGCTGCTCTCCCACAGCACATGATCTTGTTACCAAACTGAGTCAAGGGAAAGGACCAAGTATTCCTAAAATTCATGTGGTCTGTTCATTCTCTGAAAAATCTCTTCTGGAAAGGCTGTAGTGATTTATTTTTTTAATGGTCATCTCAACATTCTGGTTTAGAACTGGACCTCAGGATGGAGAACAAGCTTGGTAAGAAATGATTCATCCTTAAAATATTAGTAGCTCCCAGGAGCTGCCTCTGTAGCATCTCGTGTCACTGGAGTTTTGCTCTGAAATTGTTACTGGAAAGTAATAGAAAAATAATATTCCTACACTCCCACCCTGATACTGCAGGTCTGAGCAGACAGTTCTTAACCAAGGGGTAGTACTAATGAAAGGGCACTAATGTGATAAGTGGAAACAAAGTTGGCATGATAATGGCTGTGTAAATCAATAAAGTAAATGCATCAAAATAAGTAAAAGCTTTTATGAGGATTCATCATGAAAATGGGCATAACCTGAGGGTCTGTAAAAAGCAAGGATATGTGAAAAATGCACCCTGGGCAGTGAAATGGTTTTGCTTTTAAATGGTATAAAACTAGAACTAGAATTCCAAGTATTATAAAGTCCTTGTAATTAAATCTTTCTCCTATGAAAGCATAAAATGACATGACAGAGGCATATGTTTAATACTTCAAATACCTACTCATCACTTACCAATTTAGAGCACAGTGTCTGCTTCTAGGGGAAATTATGAATTTTGCTGAATCGGAATCAGTTTCCAAATTTCCGTTTGGATCCACAAAAGTAACATGAGCCCCAAGCGGAGCTGGGCCCATGGGCTTACGTAGCACAGACTTAGAGGGACAAGGTTTTCCCCTCTCCTTGTGTCCTGCATGACACAGGGCTGGCTGTAGATCCAGGTGTGCTGGTCTGGACAGGGAACTGACCTGTGTTGTGTGTGGAGTAAAGGTAGCAGGAACGTGTGCCAAACTGCTCTGCCCATTAGAAAGGTGACAGGTGTCCAGAATACTTTTTTATGGCTGTGCTTTGTCCCTTACAAGAGCTAAGTATTTTTGTAGCAATGCTGATACTTGTGATGGGCTCTTTGTGTCTGAACTGGTCCTTAGGACCACCCTGAAGAAGAATATAATGACAATATTTATTTATATTTTAGGCTGTCAAATGACACTCGTACTTTGCCAATTCCATATTGAGTCCTGTAGTTTAGTGACATCTGGTGACAGGTAACACTGTACAGCTTTATGGGGTGACACCCAAAGGATCCCCCTGGCTTGAGGGTGGTCTCTGTGCACAAGGGGCTGCAGCCATGCCAGAGGCTTGCCCTGGCAGCCTTACAGATGAATTTTACGGTACTTGATTGTCCTGGGCCCCCCAGGGGCTCTGTGCCATAGTACAGCACTAAGCAGCTCTGCAGGATTGCAGAAATGATTTATGATGGAGCAGCCACAACCTTGCCTCATATTATGGATATGCACTGTGCACATACTTCCACGAGAATAAATCTATCTATTTTACTCTTTTCAGTACATCAGTTTTAAAGGATGGTTATTAATTACTGTCGTAGTGTATTCATACGTACATGAGTAATGTCTGAAGTTTTTACTTGTGAGATTTCAAGGCACGAGCTGGAAGAATACAGGAAGAACTTAAGACAGAGGAGGAATTTTAAATATTACAGACAATACCATTGCATTTATTTGGTGGACTCAAAAGTTTTGGGGAAGTATCACTGATACATATCTTCAGGTTCTCTTGAATTTTGATAGCTAAAATGTAGAAATAAAGTGCAAGTGTAGCCAGACAATTGCATAAGAAGAACTTCAGAGCTGTAGAGGACAGAAAATTATTCCCCTAGAAGTTGTCTTTCCACTCTCTGAAATGTAGCTTTTAGTCTGCTTTATAGGAGTTTGTGCCATGTTGTGCCTTTTTCTGTTCTTACTGAGTTTCTATTAATGCTGAAGGTCAGCATATATATATATATGCATTTGAAGTATGTATATATAGATGTTTTGGTCTTCTAGTGACTGTGGAGAGGAAAGACCATGACCCCAGGAAACAAGCAGAATTCTTCCATCACATGGTGATGTGACAGCCATTCTGGAGGGACATCCTTCTCCAGGGAGCTCGAGCTGACAAAGAGCCCCCCCACTCTGCTGTGCAATCCTCTGTCACATCCCTTAAAAAACAAATGAGAGACAAATTTCAGAGAGCTGCGTTAGGACCCTGACAATATCAGATAGGTCATGGTGGCTTTGTTTGGCAGCTAGTTAAATTGGATAGCTGGGCACATCCCTAGATGTTAATGGTTAAATGTATTCATTGTTCCAACAAGGCCCCTATTCATAAGGGGACTATTCTGTGCTCGTTATGCATGCATAATTCCCATTAATGCTACTGGGGGTTAAGGGTGGATAGTGAGGGGGGAGAATGAGGCTGATGTTTACATATCCATGTTTGCACTCAAAGAGGGTTTGTAACACGTGAGAAATATATCGTGTTTCCACGGATCCCTTAACTTCAAGGAACTTTAAATCTCCACTTTAAAGAGGGAATGAGAATGGTGGGGGAAGGTGACACTTGCATGACTGCCTTGCACACCACACGTTGTCAATGATTATTGCTCCAGTGCTGCTATTGGAGAAGCTTTTGTAAGTAACCAAGTGCTTGAAAATTCAGGGTTCTTACTATAGTGAGACTTGTCATTATAGTCTAATGACTTCAAATCTTTAACTTCTGGCAAAAGTTTTGCGAGCCTTTGACTCACGTTAATCAGGGTGATGAGATTTTGTGATTTATTATGCAATATGGGTGTTTTCCATAGAAAGTCTTCAGATTAAGATTCCTCACTCTTAGGTGCACATCAAAGTCGTGTAAAAGCCATAAAGAAGCAAAGCATCGCCTAAGAAAGCCTTTCAAGTTCCAGAAAGTGCTTGAACTACTGAGGGTTTTGAAGTGCTCTAATCTCTGACATGGGTGACGTGCTAGGCTAGCACTTTTTTGTTTTGTCACAAATCATCCATGCACATAGTGCAAAGGGACCCTGACAAAGTCATTTTACTTTTGAAAAGGGCTGTTTTTTCCCCTACCATTGTCTCCTATTCACATCTGCATGTTTGCTTCCACTTTGTTTAGGTGTAAGTAGCAGGGGCATTTACATAGTCTTCCCTTTGTTCTCCGTAAATATGGAGTAAAATGAGCAAGATCCGTGCTGTGAAATTAAAGATCTACCCTTGAGAGATCTTAAGGGCCAAATCCTCACAAAAGGTACAGCAATATGTAAGCTGGTGTCCAGGAACAGCTTGCCCTGGGTGTTTGTGCTGGGAAATGTGAATAAAGGAAGAGTAATCTGTGGAAAACTGAGTGTAATTAGAAAAATACACTGCTGAGAGCTGCTGGAAGATTAGAATAATAGAAAATTGTGATGAAATAGACCTGAAATGCTCATCTGGTCCATTCCTGCTACTTGCAGCCAGAACAAACTGTGTTTAAGTCAGGGATAGAAAATCACAGCTTTTTTAGGCTGTTTGTTCCAGTACTTAATTACCTTATTGCTTGGGTTTTTTTCTAATACAAAATGAAATTATTCCTTGCTATAAAATACAGGCAATTTGCTTCTTGTCCTGTTCTCAGGACCTTCCTCTTTGGAGTCATATGTGACAATTGCTCTGGACTGTTCTGCTCTCAAACAGCGCTTTGTGCATTTGTACTAAAGACTAAAGCTTTGGGGTGTAAGGGAATCAAGCCTGAATTTGGAACACGTGCACTTGGAATGAGTGAAGATACAATCCAGATGTGGTGACTCATTGAGCATCATAACCTGATTTGGTGTTTGAGCCAGAAGAATGTTTCTTCCTCCCTTAAAAGTTTGGGTATTGTGAAGAAGGAGCGAACAAAGAGTGCAGAGATATCAAATTCCATGGTCAGTAAGGCAGAATAACTAAGTCACAGATTTGCCATGTAAAGGTACAGAGGAATATGCAGAAAAAGCAGTTTTCAAGTGATACAAACTTTCAAGAGCAGGGAACTTCAAAAGTTCCAAGACTGCTAGTGGAAAACTGTTTTGTTGTAGCAAGGCAAGATGAAGGTATTTGGAGATGTGAGACTGAGGTGGGCCATTTCCTTCTACCTCAAGTAAAATGTTCACTCTGGATTTTGCTGGCAGTTGTTTGCTCTAGCACAGGTGCATAGGCCAGAACATGGAAATCAGGCTACTGAAAACATAAGGAGGTGACCAAACTTTTCAGTCTTGCAAATAGAAACAGGATTTCCAGAGCAAGTCTGAGGATCTTCAGTATTCCAAGTTGAGTAGCTTTGGCCCTTAACCTTCTATTTTTTAATGTTTCAGTATTTTGTGTGTTAATTCCTGAGCAATGTTTTATTGTTACTGATGTGGGGAAACTATTCCTGCTTTGTGGCTGAAAAAAGCCAGGGCTCCAAGGTCAGGGTTGTTTAAGCTTATGTCTCTAGGTGGATTTGGTTGTTCAGCGTGCTCCAGGTACCTGTAATCCAGTGCTGTGCTGCCAGCAGTGTAGCTGTGCCTGGCTTGATGCTGTGCCTGAACTCAGATTGTTCTCCCCTGCTTCCAGGTCAGCACTTGTCTTGCTACTCCAAAGCACATGTGCCTGTGGAATGCTCTGTGACTGTGCTGCATGTGGCTTGTCCTGGGAATCTGAGGATGAAACCGTAGAATGGCTTGGTTTGGAAGGGACCTTAAAGATCATCTCATTCCAAACCCCCTGCCATGGGTAGGGATGCCACCCACTAGAGCAGGTCCAGCCACCATCCAGCCTTGAGCACATGGAGGGTTGAAGGGTCCACAGCTCTTCTGGGCAACCTGTCTCAGTGCCTCAACACCCTGTGAGTGAAGGATTTTTTTCTTAACATCTGATCTAAACCTACTCTGTCAGTTTGAAACCATTTCTCCTTGTCCTGCCTCTTGTAAGTAGTCTCTCCATCTTGCAGTACTGAAGGGAGCCTACAGGAAAGGTTGCAGTTAGGTCACCCTGGAGCCTTCTCTTTTCCAGGCTGAGCCATCCCAGTTCTCTCAGCCTCTCCTCGTAGGAGAGTGTGCTCCATTCCATCAATCTCAAACCCTTATGTCCTGTGTTTCTGCCCCAATGTCCTTCCATAATGAAACACTTCCACAAGGAAACTTGGGAACTGGAAGATCGGAGTGATGTTTTTAGAAGGAACAGGGGCTTGCTAAGTAGTATTTGAGGAACAGCACCCAGGGTCTTATATGGTTGCCCTATGATGACATTAAGAATATTCTGTCCTTGCAATTCACAGGAAGATCCAGTTTTTCCAAAGTGCAGGATAGCACATCCTTTTTAGTTAACTTCTCTTTTTGACATGGGCAGTTGAAAGAAGAGGTATAGTGAGTGTGAAGGGAAGAGAACAAAGCATATTTAGAAAAACCTCTGGCTTCTCAAAACAGTGTAGGCTTTAAAAAAAAAAGAAGAAATTGAAACCATTGCTCTTGGAGAAAGGATTTCAAACTTCTGCTCAGTGAATACTTGGCTTTAGTCTCCTAATCTTAATTTTGATGTTTGGGAAAAATGCATCTGTTACTATGTGGAGCAGCCTGAAGTTGTATTTGGCTAAAACATTGCATTTTCACTTTCAAGCTGCAGTAATCAAATTTACTCACTAACCTGGTTTGTTCTAGATTTGTCAGGAAATACAAAACATTTGCCTTTCCCCTAAAGCAGCTGTGGTTTGGCTGTACCTGATTGGGATCTGAAAACTCCCTGGGAGCTTCCCCCTGGCTGCCAACAGACCTGCTGTGCCCTGTGGCCTTCTCTGATAGAAATGACCCCCAACTGGGATGAAAAGTGTCAATGTCATTTGTTGGCAGGGCTGTTGGCTTAGATTTGGAAAGTTTATTCTGGAGTCACTATCACAGGTGCCAAAACATTAGCTGAGCAGCAAGGGCTGAATAGGGCTGGCTTGTGTGAGCTTGGCTGCTGCTATGTCCCCAGGGCTGCCATCCCCAGCCCTGAGTGGAACCAGCACTGTCTGCCAGGGCTGGCCCCACACAGCACTGACACAGTGGGCTGCTCTGGACATCCTGGGTGGGTAGCTCTGAACCTTCAGTAACGCTGTTGGTTTTGAATGGAATAGCACAAGTAAGAAGGGAAGGATAATCAGTTCAATGTGCTGTGAAGGATGCCTTGATTGAGTGATGTAAGGGAAGAAACATGATTTCTTAGTTTATATGACAGGTGCATAGGACCCAAATCAAAAGCAGGCTCTGGGAGAGCACTGAATATGCACACAGCAAAGGGCATTCTCCACTAGGAATTGCTTACGATCTAAGCAAACTAACAAAAAACACCTTCCTCTTTTCCATGTGAGAAAAAAAGCATGGAGCCCAAGGAACCTGCTTAAGCTCTAATATACATTTTAATATTGCCAAATGTAAGAGCCCATGCTGGTTTTCAGAGCTGACTGGTCGCAGCTTGAAGGCTTTTAGAGCATCTTTCTGCCTCTCCTCAGCTTTTGGGAAGCTCCATCTGCTTTAGAATCCATTATCCTGGCTCAAGGTGTCCCCGTAAGATACAGGCCTTCCTGCTAAACATCCTGTGGAGTCCCAGAGGGGGTGCTGGAATGTTATGTATTGTGAGCTTGGCTGCTCTCCAGCTTGTTGGTGGTACCCAGGAATCAGGGAGTGGCCCCTTCAGGTGAGATTTCATTGGGGACTCTTGAATCCTCCAGTTCTTGGTTCCTGGTTGCTGCATTCCCCATCTGCACAAAAGGGAAGTTACACGCAGGCTTATTGAGCAAACTGAAAGGGGATTTGGGCTATAAAATTAATAGTGATACCTATTTTTTTAAAGGGGATTTTTTGTAGAGATGTGTTGTCTGAGCACTTGGCTCCATGCATGGCTTTTAGGTGAGATGGCAGAAATGGAAATACCAAATCCTGGGGGGAAGGGAGTGGTGGGGAATTCTCACTTCTCCAGCACTGTTTTTTGCCATTTCCCTTTTTGAGAGTGTGGCCCAAATACCTAATAGTCTCTTGGTTCCTTTAGATTTATCTTTCCTTTCTTCTTCCAGTCTAACGTTCTTAAAGATTTTTATGTTGACAGATGAAAAAGGATAGGAAATAAAATTGATCATGAGCTTGTCAATATCTCTGAACTTGTCTGTGCTCTGCCACCTTACACAGACCTTAACCACAGCAGGTAGAAAAGGAAGTAATTACTATTAAAGAAAAAGGAAGTCAAGTGTTGTTGGTAAAACAGATGTTAACATCTGAATTATCATTAGGCTTCAAAGCTGAGATGGATGAGGTAATTCACACTTCTCATACAGCTATTTTATGTGGTCTCCATGTAGGACTGGTTAGACAGCATCTCGTATTGATTTGTGTTCAGAAGGGTTTTTCCCTCACTATGCAGTGCTAGAAACCTACTTTTTTAATTTAAGTACAACTTCAGTTTTGTTGAAAGTGCGGTGCCGGCTTCCTGTGCTCCTCCTTAGGCTTTCCACTTGGTGTGGTTTCTGTGCTTCTTTAGTCAGGTACTGCGAGGCAGGGTTCTGTGGCAGTAAAATGCTGCTGTTAGCTCAGTGTTGTTCTTGGGTGATATGGAGCAGGAAGATTTACTAGACTCCTTTAGAAATATTTTGTATGTATTTATGACATTTTGTTGGTGGAAAAATACGCGTGGGATTTAGCTGGAATTGTGATGAGACACAATGAAAAATGAATCATAGTAGACTCTAAATGAATGGAAGCTCTTGTAATTTTTCTCTCTCCTGTGTGTTGCAATTATGGATGTTGTCCCAGGAAAATGAAGGAAGGAGCTGGCATTGCAGTAAGTGTAGAAACCTCTTTGATGTAGACCCACTGACCTCTATCAGTGTAGATTGTTTTACAGTGAACTTTGTGTGTCAGTCTTTGTGCTTTTATATCAATTCTGGGAGAAAGAGATGGATCCTCAAGAGTGTAAATCTCTTGAATTTGCACATCCTGTATCATTAGAAAGCTCTTTAGCAGTCACAGTCTTGCTGTCTCCCAGATAGACCCGTATTGAAAGAATATCTCATTTAGCACTGGGCTCATGTGGAGTTATTTAATTGAATCAGTATTAAAGAATTAATCACTCATCTCTAGGAGTGCAAGACCCAGAGGAAGTGAGCACTGTGCATCCCCTGGGCTTGGCAGGTAGTGCTTGCCCTGCACAACACCTGGCACTTGACCAGCTGCACCTGGCACTTCCAAGCTCAGTCTCTCTTGTGCTGCTCAGCTTTTTAAATTAACAGTTTGGACTGAAATTCCACAAGGTGGGTTTCATGCCTCCTGCTGCTGAAATTCTGCTGGTTTTGACATCAGGGCTGATGGGGGGAGGACCAGAGGGGACAGGTAGTGAACAGTGGGAGATGGATCACTTTCTCTGTTCCTTGAAGGCACCATTTAGCAGCAGTAGTATTGTGGCCATTTGGCATTGACACCAAAGATGCATCTTCAACACCCTACTGAAAACCAGGCTGTTTTGGGAATCACTGGAAAGTCTCTAATTGTGAACCTTGCCTTAGGAGGGTGAGAAGTGAGGAGAGGGACTTGGGGAAGCAAAGGGATGGCCTGGTCAAGGTTTTGGTGAGTTGAAAGGACATTTGGTTTAGGGCGGTCAGGTACTTTTTCCTGTTCTTTGGGTCCAGGCGTGAGGCAGGTTCTGTGGGGCACAAGCCAAGGTGGAAAAGCTAACAGGCTTGCAGTAACCCATGGGGTAGGACAGGAGGTGGCTTAGAATCTAGGTGAAAAATCAGGATGCAGGAGCAGTGAGAAGCAGGCAAGCAGCAGAGGGAAATGGGGAGAACTTGGGCAAAATGTATCTATGAATATGCCTAGCAACACTGCATTGTGCAGATGCTGCTCTTAAGAGCTGTGTATTTTGGAGAGTTCCTGCCCTGGAAGCTGATTAGGGCCAGTGCCTGATGATCTCCAGCTGTCCTCCAAGCTGTGGCACTTAGTGATGCTGCCAACTCACGAGTTATAACATCTAGTGCTTCTTGCTGTTCCTCTTCCTGTCCCATTCAAGGTTTCCACCCTCCCTTTAATTTGCTGCTGTAATTGCAGGACAATCAAATGGTCCTCCCATTTTGTGGGGTTTTATACACTTTTTTTTTTTAGGTCTAATCGAGAACTCTTGAGCTAATGCAAACTATTAAATTTGAAAGAGTTGGGACATGCTAGTACACATCTTAGTACATTCTCAAAGTGGTGCTTGGTAACACTGGAGGTGTTTGTCTTTTTTGCTTGGTTGTTTCAACTAGAATAGCGCGTCTGGTCATGACCTTAGTGATGCTCCAGTGTATTGCAGGAGAACAGTGAGAATGTCAAGTCCACAGATCAAGTTAAACAATATCTCTGTTAATGTAAATGATGAAATAAGGGATTGCGGGAAGGGAAATTTCATGGCTTGTGTTTTCCAAACTGCTCTTATAAGTAGTCATGTTGGGTATATGCATGCTGTCAAACTGCACACAGACAGCTCTGCTTTGGTATTTCATCAGCTTTTTATGCCTTAAAGGGACCTTTAACATACTGTTTGTCTGTGAAATCTTTACATTAAAGCTGATAATAGCGTTATTCTAATAAAATAGATGAAAGAGTTAAAAATGAATTAGGAAGTTTTTCTGACTGGTCAGGAAATGTGTGTGAGAGGGCCTGGCCACAGTTTTCCTGAGCTAGGAGGAATAGACATCTCCATCTGACTTAGGAAGAGTCTCTGCTCCCTGGAGCTTACCTGGATGTTTCCCCTTGTTCAGGGAGCAGGTGCTTTGTCAGGTTAGTTGCAGTTCTGTGTCCCACAACCATTTGCAGCAGTGCACTGATCAGTGCTGCACTGGCTTGTTGATTTTTCTAGCAATTCCTGTTATGTACTTCAAGTATAGTAACTATCATATTTTAAACAGGGACAAGTCAAATAGTAGCTGTTTGACTATGCATTCATTCAGCTTGATGAGTTTTGTGTACTTTGTCTGTCTTTCTGCTTGAAAACATGTTATTAGTCACAATGGGACTGAGCTGTGGTAAAAGGGTGTGCTCCCTGCTAGGTAAGGATGGCTCCTATTTATGTGGATGAGTTTTGTGACAATGGTCTTGCAGGTGAAGATGATGATGGTTTTAGTACTGCTGGGGCACAGGAGCTACATAAAAGAGGAACCCCACAGACTTGTGGCAGCCTACAGTGGCTGGATTCCCATTCCCTGTTGTGGCTGTGTGAGCTCTGCTCATGCATCAAGTAGTTCCAGGGGAAGCCCTGGTTAAAAATTGCTTTCTTTTGCACTTGATTTGGCCTCCTCCCCTGAGTTACTTTGCATTTAATTGCTGAATTCTCCTCTGTCTGAGGCAGCAGCTACACCAGACAGATGCATCTTGAGAAGGGTGAGATGTTGGCTCCTGTTCAGCTGGGTACTTCTGGCACCTTCCTCTGTTTTGCTAAGGTGTAATCAATCTTGGAGGCTTTGAAGACATTTGTACAGTGTTAAAATCTTGAGCTTTGGACTAAAGATTTGTTTGGAAGTACTGTTGAAATGGTTGTCAAAATACAAAGGAATAAAACCTGTCACAAGTCAGATTGCTCTGAGTTTGCCCTCTGGTCGTGCTCAGGACTGCTCTGCACAGTGGAAGTTGAAAGCTCAGCTTGTTAGAAAATAAAATAAATCAGCCTGTCTTTGACAAAGTTGGTGCTGGTAGACCAGTTAGTTTGTGTTGAAAGTTTGTAGTTTCTGAGTATGGCTTTTACAGTGTGTACAGCATTTTAAAGACAACTGTTAAACTACATGGTCAGCTAACAAAATGAATGCATATTCAGTTTTTGGAAGAAGTTAATTTTGTTTGCTGAACAGGCCTCTCTGCTTTTAGGAAATTGTACTGATTCAGCTGCCTTTATTTGCCTAAGTCTTGGACTTGATTTATACAAAAGTTCAGAATGGAGCCCAAAACATTTTGATTTCAGGTAAAAAATATTTATGACACACCCCCAAATAAATCAGTTGTTTCAGCAGAGCTGGCCAGATGCACATCAGGTAAGGATGCATTGTTTTCTGTGCATTTGGCACCTTAAGTAATTTATAATTGTGACAGGGAGGTGTCTGACGGTGATGCCTTTGGCATGTATTAAGTGCTTCAGTGTTGCAGAGGAGTTCTCAATAGGGATCATTGTTGCTTTCCAAAATACTCATTCTTTAGCCTCAGGTAGTACAATTTTTTCTGCTGCTCTGAATGTGAGTTTGTTTTTCAAAGTGCATCAGTATACTTTATCCTGTTTTTTATAAATATAGATTTAAAATTCTTACAGTTTTTCTCATTTTAAAAAATAAGCTGAGCCACAGTTTGAACCAGTACTCAAGGGACAAAGACTTGAATGGAAAAATAATGTACATAATCAGTGGAGTAATCCTTCCATCTGATCTGAAGCAGAAAATGAATTTGTTTTAGGAAAGCTATAAACCTTTTGGAATTGCAGCCCAGGCATGTGCAGCTGAAAGTGTTCTGCTCTGTCAGTAAGTTAATACATAAGAAAATGAAACACAAAGAGAGGTTTATTGGGATGCAAGTGCTTCACATCTGTGGCATAAAGTGAGCCCTGGCAGAGGGCTCCCATCATGATCAAATGCTGGAACACATGGGAATAGAGAGCTGGGCTTGTTCAATTGTATGAAAAGAAGATTGGGAGGTCATACTGCTGTCTTCAGCTACCTATCAGGGAAAAACCAGAGAAAATGGATTCTTGTAGGCACATGATGATACCCTGAGTAGCATGAGTTGGACATGGGAAATTCTTCAGATAGAATTTTTTAATGTGCTTATTTTACTGTGAGGCTAATGGTAATTTTTCCTGTCTTTGGAGCTACTTGAAACTTGGCTGGATGAATCTCTTACACACTTTGACCTGCTTTAAAGGGTTGAACTATAGAAGTTCCTCGCAAACTTAATTATTAGTTAGGAAATGAGGCAGCTTGGGGAAAGCAGGTAAAAAAGTCCTAGAGGGAAATTAGCAGGATCAGTTGCTGAAATGATGCTATTGGTGACTTTTCTTCCCTCCTTCAAGGATGATGCTTTGTCTCTGGTGACTGAATGACTTTGTTCCTAAACCTGAAGGGAGGATTTGCCCTTAAGGTTGTCTCCCTATTGCTCATAGTAGTGCACATCTAGCAGGGGCAATTGCTGCCCAGCATTTCAGGGTGCTCTGTCTCTGGGGTGCTCAGCTGCTTGGTCACCAGTGGGTCGCTGTGTTCCTCTGCTCTTCTTTTCCTGTTGGAGAGGGTATTCTTCATTAAGATGAAAGAGATGAGAGAAACTAAATTTAGTATCAGAGCTATTAAAAACATTAAGATGTTACTAATGAGTTCTAATTTAATCTCAGCACCCAGGCATGTATAGTACTGAAAACTTTTATTAGGTTTCTATAATTGTGTTAAAAGTGAGACCCTCAGGCTGGTACTGAAGCCAGTGAAATTGCCAAGCTGTGCATGACAGCTCTGACCTGACAGTACTGTCAGCGGTGTGGGGCTTGTTCTTGTCTTGTCTTTAAGTGCTCTGTGTTTTACATCAGGCTCCTTAACTGTCAGTGCTGTTTCTATTTAAGAGTGGCTTCCATGTCATTTTGGCTCTGGACCAAGAAAACCTAATCTTCGGGCTCCTGGAGTATTCATCGAGGAGATAACTGGATGGGGAATCCCAGGAGTGCAACTCCAGCTGAGATATCCCTGTTGGTAGAGCTTTCTGGAGGAGATGTAGGTTCTCCTTGTGCCCAGGTTCAAGGGGGAGCACCAGGAACAGCGCTGATGGGCAGGGATGGCTTCCTTGCGAGGCCCAGCACACAGTCAGCACGGAGCACCTGATACTTCGAACCTTTTTGATACTGGTCTGAGCTTTGCAAAAGCCTTGTAACTAAAAATTCAGAGGGCTGCTGTAAGGAGAAATGCTCTGAGCATCAGCAGCCTGGCACAGCAGATGCCAGTAGCATTTACAGCCCCTCAGCTCAGACACCTCTTTGTGCACTGAGTTCCTCAGCAGCCTGTACAATAATTTCACATGCTTTGTGGTGCCAGCTCAGAGAAGTGGTCCTTCCCTGACCCTGCAGTTCCTTGTGACAGGACAAACGTGTTCACAGGGTGATCTGGATCAGGGAACCCATCCAAGTTAAAATTAACCTGGCCAAGAGGCTAATGTCAACCTGGGACAGCTTCTCTGGCCGGCAGGAGCAGAGGAGCGTGCCCCGCCAGTGACGGGCATGCGGTGCTCCTGCTGCTGCTGCTTTTGGCAGCCTCCTGGTTCCTGCCAATGTACAGTGGTTGTGTCTGGGGCTTTCAGCAGCATTTGGGAGTGGTGATTTCAGTGGGAAGACTTGCTGTTTGCTATTTTTGAGATTAGATGGAAATGTGAAACAAATCCACCTCCAAAATGGTATCCTGAGTCAGCTCAGTCCGTGACAAGTTGGTTTGTGAACTGATTTTAAAATGCAGTTAATGGAAATATTTTGCTTTGGTTTTGACCTTTTTGAGGTAAATTACCTACACTTTCAGGTGAGAATTGCTATAAATTTAGAAGCAACGTTTTCCAGTCAAATGGGATGCTTTAGCTGGCTTGGTGATGTCATTTTTTTCCATGGGAAGGGAGATGTATTGACCTCCTCTCTGCGGGTCTCATCTCATTGACCTGTGCCTGGTCATTTGGGTGTGTCTCCTGATTTTTAAGGATGCATCCCCTTGTTTTGTATCCTTGTCAGTTATGTGGGGAATATATGTCAACCTGCAAGGCCAAGTGTGAAGGTTAGTGCAATGTGATTGTTCATTAATGTTGGTGTCCCAAGGCTTGGTCTGTGTGGGAAATGCTGTGGATGAACTGGGGCCTTTTGAAGACTTGGGGCTATCCATGTGTACACTTGAGTCCCATTGCCAGTGGTGTTTCCAGTGGTTTAAAACCAGAGAGGTGGCAGGGTGAGGAGGGGGATGAGATGGAGGTGAAACCCCTTTTCCCTTCAGGTCCTTTGTTTCTGACACGAGGTGGAGGGAAGGAGGTGTCCGACACTGGCGTGAGGTTTCCTGCTGGGATGGTCCTGTTCTACTGAGAAATTGCAGTGGAAATAACTGCTTTTTAGTATTGTGCAACTGTCTT
Source organism: Pitta sordida (assembly GCA_013390025.1). Taxonomy (NCBI): domain Eukaryota; kingdom Metazoa; phylum Chordata; class Aves; order Passeriformes; family Pittidae; genus Pitta; species Pitta sordida. The sequence goes on from WEKX01025992.1 coordinate 209,594, forward strand.
AGCTCTGGTATTTGTGTGTGCCTCTGGTTTTGCATTAGCTTACTTAATGGTCCCTTACTTTTTTCCCTTCCCTTCTTAAATCGTGTTCCTGAAGCATCAGAATATATTCAGCTGCAGTTGGTACCAGATCCTTTCTGGTACTTGCAGATCCCATGGTGTAGAACAAACAGCCCCTGAGTGTGTATCACAACTGTGCAATGTAGGTTTCCTAATCAAGGACACTAAACTTACTGAAACACACACAAGGATGAAATACTTAGACAAAAATTTTAAAAACATTCTACAAAAATCAAGTTTTTAATCAACTTTCAACTTCCTCCATAGCTGTAAAGTGTAAAGTGACTTAATCAACTGATAACGTGATGTTACCCAAATTTAGACGAAACATTCAAATTTGTTTCCTTGTGACAATAACTGAGTTTCACAATGCCATTCCATGTAGGTTTTTGTTAAATTTTATTGCAAAAATTTAAAGCATGGTGGTTCTGACATTAAGAAATATTATCTTCGTGGTATAAGTTAAAGCATTTTCTGATTATTGTTGTTTTCTTGTTTGCTTTAAGAGTCAGATTTACAGATCTGCCAACACAGGGCACCAACATGTTGCACCAAAAAAATGGAAGAAAGTTACCAGGCAGCTGTTCGAAGGGAGAGGACTCAGAGTATCCAGGCACTGAACTTTGAACTGAAGTACATGATTGTTGGTCATATCACAGCTTTTCAAGGTAGGAACTTTTGAATACTTTCTAACAGTATCGTCCTCTGCAATCCAAATGAAAAGCTCTTAGCTTTTGTTTTGAATTCATCTTGTATTGTATGCTGTAGTCACTGCCTTATGGTTTACTTCCCTGTCCTTTGATTGTGCTTTTGGAAAAAGGTAGTGGCACTTAACCTTGACTGGTATTTCAAGCATCTGCCTGAATCTAATGATGAATAGATTTAAGCTTAGACCTTGTTCCTGGAGTTGGCATAGGTTTTTTGAGTGGCATTTGCAAATGTCATCTCTGCCTAGTGGCTGTAATTTTTGATCCTCTCTTGTAGTTGCCAAACCATTTACAGGTGTACATGTTAAATGAAGACACATTTGCTTGCTGATGCTGAAGAATAAATGCTCTAACTGGTATGTCAGATGAGAATATAGCTCTTGCTTCGTGTCAAAGTGCTTGACAACTACCCTGCTCTAGCAGAGTCGTGTCATGTTAAGACTGTGTAGTTTCTTTATAAAGGTGGTTGTTGTACCATGTATTACATAGAGGAAAATGCTTGGGTAGGGTTGTGCACTATGGTCTTGAGCACTGGACAGTGCTCTAGAAGGGCATTTAAACATAGGCTGTGAACTTTAAACATATGAGAGCTGAGTGATTAAATCAGTCATTGGGTGGTGAATCCAGCTTACTGTCTTCTCTCTGCCTAATCACGTGCTTGATTTTTACGTGCTCCTGTTGCTGTGTTCAGTGCTGAGCACCCTCATGGAATGAGTTTTGAAAACAAGCCAGTAGTTATTAAAATACCAAGTGTTGAGGCCTGTATGATTAAGCCTATTGTTACAAGGCAGGTTTTATTAAGTAGTAGCTTTTTTTTGCTTAGTTTCTTCCCTTTGAGTGAAAATACTATAAATAATATATGTGATTGACAGCTAAGAGATAGCATATTGTCTAAAATTGACAATAAGTGACGGCGGAAGTCTGAAAGAGACAGGGGTGAGGTAAAAATTTTCTCCTGCCTTTGTCTTTTTAACTCTTTCTTCTGTTTTGTACCAATGAGTGAGAAATGGCATTTTGGTTTATTTTGCAATTAATTCTTTAAAAATGTTTTATATTCCCCATGATTAAAAAATTGGGTTGGAGGGCACTTCAGAGGAGCACTGTAGTGAAAGAGTGGCTGTTGGCATTGTTAAATGCTGGTTATTCATCCAAGCAATCTTTCAGTATTATGATGGAATAAAGATAAGGTCAGAATTGATTAACCTACCAGCCCCCTTCAGGTCAAGCCAGCAGCTTTATTGTCCATTGCTGATGAAGCCTTTTGATGGAATGAAAGAGGTAGTTAGACATTTCACACAGTTTAAATTTACAAGCATTCTCTGGAAGTGGGTAAATAGGTTGTTTGTTGTAACTTGCTATGACTGGCCTTCTGTCTACATTAGGTGGGAACACTTGAAAAATGTAACTTTGCTTTCTGGCATTGGGAGCTGCTTTTGTTCCGGGGTTTTGTCGCAGGTGTCAGTGGAAAGCCTCTCTCTTTATCTAGTGCTGGATAAACATTCTGTTGCTAAGTGTGGTACTGTGCGAGACATTTACTGAGAGGGGGGATCTTTGCATTGAATTAACTCTGCCCTTTTGGTCCGTTTTCGTTTGTTGCTGTTTTGAATGATAAAGTGAGTGTGCCAACAGCACATTTTACAGTCTGAGAAAAGAAATACCCTGATTTTAGAACCTTTCAGAACTCATGCCTCTTGCAGCAGAGAGAACTGGCTCAGACTTGCTAAAAAATAGCACTTTATTCATTTGTGTGTAGTGGTGTTTACTTGGTACAATTTTCATGCGCAATTTACTTTTATATACACAAGTTTTTAGTACAGTTAGTGTAGTCAAAGCAAAGCAGTAGTTAGCTTTGTTGCCTACGGCTGAGGAAAAGAAGCTTTTTATGCACTTAGGGCAGACAATACTATTACTATTATACCCATACTGATGAACAAATTCTTAAGGCTCCTATGGTATAAGAAATGGATTTTCAGGAGTCCAGCTCTGAGGACATAGTGGTGGGAATTAAATTTTGATGGGAAAAGAGATCAACTTTTTTTTGAAGGGGACATATTCAGAGAGAACAGGTTTTTTAGGTTCTCATCTCCTTATATTCTTTCATAGAATCAAAAGCAGTTCTGAGGACCTGAAATTAGTGCTACAAGTACTAATAAAGAGCTTTCTCATGCGAGTAGGAGTTTTGATACGAGTTGAGTTAAATATTTCCTCTGCACTGCTTCAGTACTGCAGTTGACTGTGGGTATTTTGGATTTTGAGATGTTGTTTTGGTTTTTCTTCTTGGAATTGAAAACGTTATTTAAGTAGCTTTGCCCACAGCTGAAATAAGACAATTTTCACAGGTGCTGGATTTTGTTGCAAAAAATAATTAGTCTGTAAGACTAGATTAAATATACCACAGCTGTGGGCAGGTTTGTTATATTTGGGCTAGTGCCCAATCCATACATATGGACAGCTTTAGCACTATGGTTCAATCCCACTACTTTTCCCCATTTAAAGTTTTCAATATTAGCAAGCAATTCTTTGCTCAAACACTTAATAAATCAATGTTCTGCATGGATGTGTGTTGCTGGAATGCCCATCTCAAATGCTGTTGCTGATGCACCTGATTTGAGTAGGAGGCACCTTGGCATCAGCTGCAGGCTGTCAAATGCCCTCCCCGTGAGTCACAGGACAGGAGCAAGGGAAGAAGCAGGAATGAAAGGGCCAGCTGGCTGCTTGGGGAGTCATCACCTCCTACAAAATCACACAGCGTCACAAAGTCTTTGGGATGTTTGGCATGTTGAAGGCAACCAGGGCCCTGGGGGAGGGTTTCATGGAAAGCTGCCGGATTCACTTTCTCTTAATGTTTCAGTCCATGGTATAGCCCAAAAGCCATAGCCATGGTGTTAGTCACCTGTGCCTGCGGCTGGAAATGCCTGGAGGACTATTTAAATGAACGATGCTTTCATTTTGTGAATCACTTTCCCATTTGATACACTCCCCTTTGAACTTACTGTTTTCTTTGTCCCAGTGTTTTTATTTTAGACTTGCATGTAAACAAATGTATTGTTCTAGACTGTCTTTGTGGTGATGCTGCATGTTACTTGGCAGAGTCATCCTTCTGTTACCACTCCCAATTCTCTCATGCAGTGCCTTGGGGACACTTCTAAGTAAAGCAACTGATTCATTGTTAGTGGATTAAAAGCTGCTGTCAGAAGAGGTATCTGTAGTCTGAGGGGAAAGCTTTGTGTGCAGACAGAAGCTGGCCTCCCTTCTCTGTGTCCTTTATGGGGTGCTAACACGTGCCACACAAGGACCCACAGATAGCTTGGCTCTGCTCCTGTCATCTTATGATGAGGCTAATTTGAGGTAATGAGAATCCAAACACTGGTAATTTATTTGGTCTGCTGATGATCTCTGCAGAGAGGCAGAACAAGATACTTATAAACCTACATCACTTTTCAGTCACCAAATTAGCAGCTATCAGAGATAATGGTGAAAAACGTGTAGCTCAGCAGTGTAACAGAAATTACTTGTTTTTATAGCAGGCAATAGGAATTGTTCACTCAGCCTCTCAGGTGAAAACTTTCATGAATGAGCTCACATTGGTCATAAAGCACTAATTTTGTGGTGTTTCTCTGCAGTGGCATTCATTTGACCTTGACTGAAGGTGGTGGGACCAGGTGTTCTCACAACTGTGTGGGAGTGCAGATGAGCTTTCTAGCACTGTTCTTCTTATCCCTAATCCAGTGGGCTTGGAAAAGCTGTGCTTAACTTTTGCTTTCTCTGGAAAGGGGAGATGCCAGTTGGGAAAGCATCTTGCTGTAGTTTCTAGTAACTGAAGTTGCCCTGGCAGTCTGGTGCTTGCACATTGCTTTGCCCTATTACCATCTGATCCAAGCAGGCATCTGGGAAGGGTATGAATGATATGAAGTAGAGAGGGAAGTTAGTTGTAGCAGAGATGGAGCTCAGGACTCCTGGTTGACGGTAAAATTCCTGAAAGTTAATGCCCTGTTATTAATAAGGTCCTTAAGCATGAAGTTTTTCATATAACATCATCCATGGGAAAAGGGAATGACTTGTTGGTTTCTGTGGGTCTTGGGATGGATAATGTTAGTGGGCCCAGTTACGAACTGACCTGAACTATCCCAGAAATAAGTGATACAATACGCTGGCACTGAGAGCAATGTTGAGTCAAAAACATTCTCCGTTTTCATTTGGCTCAGTTGCAGTGTTGTACTTGTTTTCACTGAATTTAGGAATATCGGCTTGGAATAAGGTTGGCTGGTTAATGGTGGTGAAGTGCAATGACATTTACAAAACAAAGACTTGGCTGGAGAAGCAAGCTCTGGTTTGAAGTAAATTACTATATGAAGTGTAGTCACAATGCTGGAGATGGATGCAGTCCAAAATCAATGAGCTATTTAAAAAAAAGGCCAACCATTGCCAGCAGAAACCTGCCAACCATCACCATCAGTTCTTCTGGTTTCTGTTATTTACTGCTGGATTATAGAAATGCAGAAGTATTGTTTTTCAAATAGGTTTTTGTAATCCCTTACTACTTGGTCATTTATTCAGACAAATTGGGAAAATGTCTTGCCTAAAGTCACGTATCATACCGTAGTAGGAGCCAAGAATGCAACTTAGATTATCTTTGTGACCTCTTCTCCTCCCTCTAAAAAAAAAAAAAACGGGATTTGTGATTTCTAGAGGCAAGATGGGGAAGGGAATTTTGTGTGATTACGGTCTCCTGAGGGGTTTGGTGCAAGAGTGAGAGATGCTCACTTGGTCCTTGACCTTGGCATGGTTGGGCTGCTTTGCCCTAAGTGTGGGCTGGGCCAGGTCAGTGTTCTGTAGCAGTGCAGTGTGAGGAAGGGGTGTTCTGCATCCTCCCTTCAGGAATGGGATTCTTCCTTTCTGTTTTGATGCTACCAGTGTGCTTACATGGCACGGGTTTCGAGGAAGGAATTCCCCTGGTTTGCTCTCCACTGTAAAACAGGTTGTGGTGGGTAAAGACAGCAGAAGAGGAAGAACTCACTATAGGGTCAGAGAGGCAGAGTCCATTATGAATAAGTGAAACATTACCCTTGTGGGAGAGATGGGCTTGTGGTTCTGCTATCCAGGTTTTGTCCTCTCTGTTGCTGCTTTTGTGCCAGCATCTGCCAGGTATCTCCCTGTGCTGCACACAAAACTGGTATATGGAGTGAGGCTGCAGAGCCACCTTGTGCAAGCCATGGCCAGGAAATGGACAGGCAAATCCATCAGAAGGATGAACATGCATCCCACTTACCTTGCTGTTCCTCAGAGGGATAATTCCACAGCTTTCTGAGCTTGGGTTGAGATGCACCCATTATCCAGTGGTGTAATTATCCATTGTCAGGCCCACTGTCCATTAATTCTTCTTTCCCCAGGTTATCTTTGCGTTACCACAAAGGAATTGGCAATGTTGACCATGCATTGATAATTTTGCATTGGGTGGCTTGCTTCAAACATGCTGTCTACTAATTCTCTTGTCTCACTTGATTCTGAAGCTTTTTAATCTAAAAGTGTACTTATTGTCTCTGTTTATCTTTTATATGCCAGGTCTGGTACCAGGCTTTGCTAAGACTTCAGTCTTTGTCTGCATGTGGAATGATGGGAGTGTTGAATTCTTCCCTCTAATTGTTCTTTTCTGTACAAAACAAAAAGTTTTCAATGTGATGTTCCCTGATGCTCTCACCTCTTATCTTCTGAATGCGCAAAATTAAAAGGAAAGCTTGCTGGTATGCCAGGGACTGTGAGTAAATATTAACATTACATTGTGAATTATGGTTATTGAGCTCACTGTGCAGCTTGTGTATTCTGTCTCTGAACATCTCAAATGGTGTGAGACTTCTTTTTTTCTGAAAGGCTACCTGTGGTGCTTTGGAAGAAGTAATACCTTTTCATAATTTGTATGTACACTTTTGTCAAGATTCCAGATTCAGATTGAGGTTTTCATGCTGTATATGACAAAAGAATTCATGTATTTCTTATGTGATGTCTTGTATTGTTCCATTTTTCCTAGAAACTGGAATCAATGTGATGATCTATTAATCATTTAAGAAATTTGGTGTATTTCACTGTACAAGCTGAAACTAAGGGTGGAAAAAACAAACTCTTCACCTTTAAAATTTTTCTAAAGTTCATATTAAACATAACATCAGCTTATGCAGAAGTTCATTCCAGCTTTTCATGTCCTCATGACTCTGTGCCTCTGCGTTTTCCCCATATTGTTTCGTCTCCCGTAGTTTACTATGAAAAGCAAGTATCCAATGGTTTTTTTTACCGTTTTATCTTTTTTCAAGATTATCTGAATCCAGCTGAAAATATAATTTTACTAATCAAACTATTGATCACATTCCTTCTTTCCTTGATAGCGCAACTCCTGCATCTAAACCACACCTTTCATCTTGTATTTTCCAGTGTAGTCCATGCTGTGAGCTAAATGTCAGGTACTGTCACAGGCCAATACTGCAGCCTTTTAACTTAGTATAGAAATTCTGATGGCTAAGTTTTTGGGTTTTCCTTTTCTGCCTTTTGTATTAGAGATGTGTGAGGTGTAAAGATGGCCTGTGCCTTCACTGTCTTCCCTTCCATGCCGTTCTTAAAACTCTCCTGAAGGTCATGAGAAACAAACTAGTTGCCCAAAATATGCTGATTCTGCTACCCTTAGGTTGACCACGTTTCTCGTGTCCCTTTGTCCTTCCTCCCCTGTGTGTGAGCCTGTCAGCTGTTGTCTGCTTTCCTTTTATTGCCACGTGGAATGTGCTCTACAGCACCTCTGATCCTGGAGTTTTTATACAGTTTATAGAATAATAGAATATCCTGAGTTGGAAGGCTTTCACAGGGATCATGAAGTCCAACTCCTGGCCCTTTGTTGGTGAACCTAAAGTCTACAATAATGTGAATAACTGTTGACCTGAGTAATTTCTGGGGTGTTCTAATTGCATTCATGTATCCTCTGGCTGTGTCTTGTTATTTGGGCAGCTTGTTAGGGAGAAGGAATTATTAGTCTTTAAAAGAACACAGGAAAAGTCAAAGGGAGGAATAATGGAGGAAATCAGAAAATTCCAATTACTTCATGCTTTCAAAATAGCAAATCCAAGTGGAAAAATTAATGAAGCCTTAGGAAGAACACTTAATTACTAGACATGGTTTGCAAGACAAAGATTTTCATCCCGTGGCCACAATTATGTCAACAAAAGTCTTTACAGCGTAGCTAAAGCTGGTGACTGTATTGTTAATAGTGGATTTTTCTTTAAACATAGGAAAAATTTATGTCAAGTCTTACTACACTGAAATGACCTTGTGTCCAGTGACAATCAACAGTCATACTTGGGCACTGGGATTAGTTCACTGTTATGAGTTCCTGCATGCTGTGGGCAGGCTTGATTTATGGAATAGTGTGCAGTTGTATCTCAGGAATGGATATGTGGGGCTGTGCTTGTGGATAACTGCATGATATTGCTAAAAGCTTATATTGGAAATCATTATATACTTATGAGTATCGAAGGGATTTTGACTGGTTACTGGAATTGCAGTGCTTTGACTTAAGAAGCGTTACATTGTTCAGATAGTTCTGTAAGATTTAGTTTTATTAAATACAGGTTTTACAGAACTGTGTGGCCCAAGGCTTTGAAAGGACATTACAATGTGATGAGAGAAATATATATTAAATACATTTAAAAGGAATCAGCAAGTCATCTAGATAAGATATCATCAAGATATTGAGATTTGCAATCATCATTTAAATGTGATTCCTCAGCTTGTGTGGCTGTGGCTGCCATTTGATGCCTAGAATGTCAGCGATTTGGGGCAGGGACAGTCTCTGCATTATCTATTTATAACTATTTCTCAGGCAGTGTGGGTTGGGCATATTGGTGCTAGAATAAGAAATCGAATGAACACATATATCTATATCATGTGGTGATATGTTTGGTTATCTGCTATCCCTGTGTCCATATTTCACCTCTTGGTGGTTGTAATTTTTTTTTTCTTCCTTTGTCTTCTTCACAGTCCCTTGTCAGGCTGTTGACTTTATCTCCAGGGTATAAAAGCACTGTGGAACTGTAGCCCCATAAATCAATGATAGGTTAGTCAAGATAGAAAGAAAACACAAAGATAGCTGGAGGAAATGTGTTCATTCCTAAAAAAGAAAAAAAAAAAAGGTAAGAAAACCCTGCAGCACAATTTGTGTATTTCCTTTGAAGTCTTTTCCTGTGGAGTTACGAACTTCATTCACAATCATGTTGTGAAATTTCTGTGGCCTCCTTCCTGTACATGATGAGTGTTTTTCTCCCTCTATTTCATTTTTGTTCTGGCATTTCTGCCATTTGTATGGCTTTTCCATATAGGTATCGTTACTGTTCAGTGTCTAATTACAAGTCCCTCAAAGCAGTGATTGTGCTGATGGCTGTGTGAGCACTTCAGTAAAAAACAAGTTCTCAGTGCAACTGAGTCCAAGTTCCCCCTTGGCAAAGTAAGGAATTTCTGGGTCACGTCTTTTCCACATAGTCCTAAATCTTTCCTTCAATCTTGCAGACCTGTTCACAGCAATGAAAGGGTGGGTTTTGTCAGATATTAGAGGATCCAACAGCTTTGTCCTGCTGAGGATAACTACATCTGCTCCAAATCAGGAAGGGAGAGGTTTGAGATTGACTTACTTTTCCTTTATTAAGACTTCTGCCTTTGATGTACCATGCTAAAATTAGGATCTCTACAGATGTCTGTGTTTGGAATGTGAGTATTGATGCCAGCTCTAGTGAATTCTTATTAGAAAGAGGAAATTTAACAGTTTTTACACTTTTTTCTGTGCTTATTTTGCAGTTGTGTAGCTTTTTTTCCTGATTTGTGCTGTCACATGCTTGGGAGAGCTTCCTTTAGATTGCTGTAGGAAGGAGGTATGTTTTTAGGCAGTGCAATTTCTTTATCCTTTCTGTAACTGCTTTTGCTAGTTTTCATAGTGTTCACTGTAAACAGAAGGCTGTGAAACACGAACAGAGGCTTTGCATAACAATGATGTATCTGCTACCAGGATTTTAGAGGTGCAGATGTAGAAACTGGCGCCCCATGTAGGATTTGCTGCTCTGGAACACACTCCTCATTCCTCCTCTCTGCGGTCAGTCCTGTGTGACTCTGGATCCGTGGGGCAGTGCTCGTGCAGCTGGAGAGGGAGTAATTGTGGCTGAATAAAGAAATACAGCTGACCAGACAGAAACCAGTTATCCAACCTAGAGCTGCTTTTCTACATGCATTTAATCACTTCCTCATGTGTTACATCCTGCTTTGTTCTCTTGGTAGTTTTGGCCCAGCTGGTTGTGTGAAAGTCATAACAGAAAATATGGTCTAACATCTCTGGAAAGCCTCCCTTGTGTTTCTACCCATGCAGATTCCTCTAAGGAAACATCTTGGCATGTGTCGAAGAGCTGCCTTTTATTTCGTTCTGTGGATTAGAAGTTAAAAATGTGGGTGATTTCTACATCTGACTCCACAGGGAGTGATCCAGATGCCAGTCGTGTAGGTGCAATTAACATTAAATGAGATTTTTTTAAAAAATTATTTTAAAAAGCAAAGAGTTGTAGGCCTCTGAAATACTCTTACAAACTTCGAAATCTGAGGGATGTCATGGCACATGGAGTGAAGGGAGGATATTGGGATTCGACAGAGCTCTCACCTCTTGTAGTGCACTGCATCCTTCCCTCTTCACTAAATTTGGTAGAAAAGGAACACATGATAGTTACAAAGATAGTGTAAAACACTGGAACACTGCAGACAAGATGATGGACCACAACATTGTGAGCAGTTCTAAATGTACAAATATAACAAATACATTTATGGAATATATTTCATTTTTTAAAAATAGTTTAAAATTCATGTTCCAGATATACCAATTTCTTCAAGTATAGTCAGTCATGTGTAAAATGGTGGTCAGAAAATGTGAAAAATACTGCGTTTATTGCCAAAAATTCAAGTTTTAGGGACACAAACAAACGAATGTGAAATTAAAGAAACAGTGGACACCCTCCTGGAAACAGGAGGGTGAATCCTTTCTGGCCAGACTACTTTGCTGTTGATTTTTTTTTTTTTAATTAGTTCTGAATATGTAATTCATCATGTTTGCAACTCATTTCAGTACTGTTGGGAATAATGAATGAGTGTATCTGTGCACTGGAAATAGTGAATTTTAGTGATTTAGAAGTGCTTGTTTGAGCGGTTCCTACTGAAGCTGTTGCTGTCCTGCAGTTACCATAAGGATTTATCCACCATTAAGGTGGCAGTTCTGGGCCCTTCAGGTTTTGTCTCTTGAGCTGCTGGATAGTGATGGCAGATGTCAGAAGGTGGTTATACTGCCAGTGTGGGATGAAGTAGCTCCTACCAAGGTCAATGTTGGTTTTCACTTGAAAATGTAGGAATTAGTCTTCTCTGGTTTAAATCTATTGTAGTCTGTATGAAACAGAATGAGGCATTCACCTTGGTTTTGGTGCAAAACGGGTTAAAAACCCTTGTAATCTTTCCACTGACTTAATTGAGTTTGGGCCCTGGCTCCACAGATGGAATAAAACTGAAGCTTTAAATTACCATGCCAAAGAAGAGGGGAGGCTTCTGTTCCCCGAGAGAAGGTTACTTTATTGGGATGTGCTGTGGAATATATTGGTAAGTGGCAAGTGAGTGAACCACAATGGGCATGAGACAGCTCGAACTCATTACTGAAAGACCTCCTCCTGGCAACCTGCAAAAATGGATTCCTGGGAGAAGGATCATTCACTGGCTCCTGCTGGGGGACAGGAGAAAGTCAGAAAGTGCTAAAGGATTAGATGAGAGACAAAAAAAAAAAATCAAGTACAGATAGATATGTGAAGAGAGGCAGGCATGTGCTCTTTTTTTAATCATACAATTTATCGAGACTGAGTCCAGCAGAGGAATTAAATCCACTGTAGTCAATTTTTGCTGAAAACAAAATATTCTTAGGATGTTTTAGTGTTTATAACTTACGTGCTAAATATAGCAGCAAAAATACTTTCACCACCGCCCCGTCCAAATTCTGATTATCAGACACACCAATATTACTTTCTGGTGAGGTTCTTTATTTGATAGAAAGATTTGGAAAAGGTGAAGGAAGATGAGCAATACTTGGGCATTGAAATGTGTAGAGTAAATTCTGCAAAGGGAATGAGAGAAGGTGACACTGTGTCACTAGATTTGCCAATATACTGGGGAAGGAAAATGGACTGGTTTTGGTAGGAGTTCTTCAGAGTTCTGTGGTGAACTGTGTCCAAAAGATTTTTTCTGCCCTCCTCTGACTGTATTAATTCATCTATTAACAGATGCCATCCTTCCCTATTAACCTTTCATTTTCCAATATCCTCAGGCTGCAATCCCTACAGCAAAGCTATTACTGTTCAATACCAAATCTATTTTGAGATGTTTATGGCTGTTGTGCACTAACACACTGACGTCCAACTAATCCAGCAGAGCACAACAGCTCAGGCACCCTCTCCGAGTTCTGGGGCTGCAGCAAATGAGTCTGAGAGCTGTGGGCTCTGGTTTAAGGTGGAAGCAAAGTCAGTTTATTTGCAGTCTGTGCTGCTGATAGAGGGCTCTTGTGTGTGTGGATGCTGAGGTTCAGTCATTCTCTTTCTGGCAGACTTCAATGCCATGTGCAAGCACAAGATGCCATTTCTTCTGAGTGCACCACTAAATTCAGACAGGAGTGGAAATTTTTGATGAGTCAGGTGCGCTTCAGTTGGACAACAGGAAATGTCCTTGCAGTTGTTTAAGTCATAATTGGTTTTAATTTTTTGCTTTGTGATCTCGACACTTTCTACTGTGATATGAAGTTTGTTGTCTTTCTTAAGTATTCACAAAACTTCCTCACCTTTTTTTTCCCCTAAGTATGTTTGTTAGGTTTGAGCAACAAGCTCAGCCTCAATGATATTGCTATGGCTAAAATACCTAAGAATTCAAGGACAAATAAGACACGTAGGAAAAACTGTATGAAAGGAATATGTCCCTACACATCTACCCACTGTATGCTTAGAAATACTGTGCTGATGAATAGCAAAGATAAAATAAGTCTGGGGGTGACACAGCTTCAAGGAAAATGCAAAGAATTAATGAAAGTTTCTAAGATCTCTTTGTTATCTTTTTCTATCTGAAGACTGATTCTCCTCCTGGCTACTTGGAGGTGGAGTAACTCGAGTGAAGGCTTTGGATTTACACCAGGTATATCTGGTGTAAATTACAGCAGCATGAGGCCCACGGTAATTTATCTTGTGATGGCAGAGACAAATCTTATCTGAAGATTCCTGGTTCTGTAGAGGATGAAACGTTCATTTTCCTGTCATCACTCAAGGCAATAGATAGTTTAATCTAATTTTATAATCTGTCTGAACAGAGCAGTTTTGAGACTATAAACATTATTTAGGGATGTGCTTTCTTGTATTTCTGAAGCCGTCATCAAGGTCTATTCATCAAGCAGGCATCTTTTCTATAGGTCTGCTTTTGATCTTATTTTATGACTGATGGGTTTTATTGCAAGTTTTAGTAAGTTTTTATTTCAAGATCAATAAAACTAAAATACTAAAATCAAAAAGCAGCCTTCCGGCCCACCCACTCTTCCCACCACACACTCAGTGACACACTTTTGGGACTGCTGTCATATCAGGTGTTACCAGAGCACATGATGTGTTTCATGGTATAGTGCAAGGTCCTGTTTAAGCTGGCCTTGGCATGTTGATTAAAATTCGTGTAGTAAGGCTACAGGCCTGACAGGATGGAAGCACAGTAAAATATAAATACACTGATGTGCATTTCTTAAAAAGAAAAAAGTCATGTTATCCAGTACCTCAAAATTCCGAAGACTTTGGACACCCTTGCAGTGGATAAGGCTGCTAAGAAAGGGAAGGATTAGGGAGACAGTTTCCTCTGTTAGTGTAGTATCCAAGACTTTCCCGGTGTTTAGTGTTGGGAAGCTCCCACACATCTGCATTCAGGCCTGTGAAGGGGTTGGAATTGTCTTTTAATGTCCCTTCTTGAAAGAAAAGACATTGTTTCTGCATCACACACACAGAATCACACACACAGAATATTATGAGTTGGAAGGGACCCACAAGGATCATCTAGTCCAACTCACCATCTAACACCCGTACAGAGACCGAGAGCACATCCCAGAGCATAACACCAACCTAGATCCCTCACAGTCTAGCAGGCCACTCCAAGCCGGAAGGGGCCCAGTGTCATCCAGCCCTACATCCCCCAGCTAGACCATGTCACTAAGCTCCTCGTCCAGTCTTCTCTTAAACACCTCCAGGGATGGCGACTCCACCACGTCCCTGGGCAGCCCATTCCAATACGCAATTACTCTCTCTGTGAAAAACCGCTTCCTAACGTTAAGATTGAACCTCCCCTGGCGTAGCTTGAGGCTGTGCCCTCTCGTTCTGGTGTCGTCAGCCTGGAAGAAGAGGTCTACACCCATCTGGCTACAACCTCCCCGCAGGTAGTTATAAACAGCAATGAGGTCACCTCTGAGCCTCCTCTTCTCCAGGCTGAACAATCCCAGTTCCTGTAGTCGCTCCTCATAGGGCCTGCTCTCCAGTCCCTTCACCATCCTCGTTGCCCTTCTCTGGACCCTCTCAAGCAGCTCCACATCCCTCTTGAACTGGGGAGCCCAGAACTGCACACAGTACTCAAGATGAGGTCTGACCAGCGCTGTGTACAGGGGAAGGACAACCTCCCTGGACCGACTGACCACACTGTTCCTGATGCAGGCCAGGATGCCATTGGCCTTCTTAGCCACCTGGGCACACTGCTGGCTCATATTGAGTTTCCTATCAATCAGTACACCTAAGTCTCTCTCCACTTCACTAGTCTCGAGCCACTCCTCCCCCAGCCGGTAGCGGTGCATGGGGTTGTTATGGCCGAAGTGAAGAACCCGGCACTTAGTCTTGTTAAACCTCATACTGTTGGAGCCTGCCCATCTCTCCAGCCTGTCAAGGTCCCTCTGGAGGGCCTTCCTACCCTCCGGCAGTTCAACATTTGCCCCCAGCTTAGTATCATCTGCAAACTTGCTGATGATGGATTGAATTCCCTCGTCCATGTCATCGATAAAGATGTTGAACAGTACTGGGCCCAACACTGACCCCTGTGGGACTCCGCTGGTGACTGGCCGCCAGTCCGATGTTGCACCATTCACCACCACCCTCTGAGCTCGCCCTTCCAACCAGTGTGTAACCCAGCATAAAGTGTTCCTTTCCAGCCCGTGCTTTACAAGTTTCTCCTGAAGCTTATTGTGGGAAACCGTGTCAAAGGCTTTGCTAAGGTCCAAGTACACAACATCCACAGCCTTTTTGCCATCAACCAGTCGAGTCACTGGATCATAAAAGGAGATCAAGTTAGTCAGGCAGGACCTGCCTTTCCGAAATCCATGCTGACTAGATCCAATGTCATGGTTGTTCTGTAGTTGCTGTGTAATGGCACACAAGACCATCTGTTCCATGACTTTGCATGGGACTGAGGTCAGGCTGACTGGTCTGTAGTTGTTAGGATCATCTTTCCTACCTTTCTTGTGGATGGGTGTCACATTGGCCAATTTCCAGTCTTGTGGCGACCATTTCCTTCTTGTCTGGACTGAAGATAAGTATTTGATGTGAAGGCAGGATGAGTTTCTGAAGGTAATATTCCTTCTGGTGGGAATGCTGTCTGCACTGGCACAGCCCTGGACAGTGTCTCAGAAGACTTGAAGCTCTTCCAGAGTATTAAAACAATGCAGCTGCACAATTGCATCTATTTTCTGTTGAGTCTTAATTGTAAGGGCTCCTTTTCTTGAGTGAATATCCCAGTGCTTTTATTTTGTGCTGCTGGGCAGTCCTCTTAAAGCCAGCTCTGATCTCAGCACAGCAAATGGTCATGTTTTATTTTGGTGCTTCATTCAGTGCTGTCCAGGCACCACGTGGAAAGGTTGGCTTGGCTGACCATCCCTCTCTGGTGTGTGATGTCTCCACAGCGTGCTGTGGACTCACAGCCACGTTTTATTGCAGTCTCCTTAGAGCATTCCCGGTTGTCCAGTTTCCTGTGTAACCCTTCATAGCTGTTGTCACAGGTAGAGTTGTCCTGCACTGGGCTCAGCCTCTGCAGGAGT
Source organism: Pitta sordida (assembly GCA_013390025.1). Lineage (NCBI taxonomy): Eukaryota > Metazoa > Chordata > Aves > Passeriformes > Pittidae > Pitta > Pitta sordida. The sequence goes on from WEKX01025992.1 coordinate 225,494, forward strand.
GCACAATGTTCCACTCGGTGTCTGCAGCAGGAAGATCAGCTTGGGGTCTTCCAGTTTAGGAGGAAAATGCTGCACAGCAGAGTGTGTCTAAGGAATGATCTGAACACTGGATTTATTACTGCTCTTGTCAAGTAAGTTTTTTGATGCCTCAGGACAGCTCTTCATCCTCATCTTCCTTTCATTTGTGGTGACTCACTGCCTCCACAGGTCACGTTCGGCCCTAGATTTGTGTGCTTTAAAGACAGACACATTCTTAGGTTCTTTATTGGCTCAGGACCAAAGAACTCAACATTCTGTAGATCAACTGTTTTGATTTTGTTCAAGTTTTATTGGACTGCCAGGATATGAGTTTCAACAGCCTGAGGGCTCTTGAGTGAAGTAACTCAAGTCTATTTACACACTAACCTTTGAATGTCTCAGATTCACATGTGTGATAATTTGTTTGAATAAAAAATTGGATATAAAAATGGAATTGAACCTTTATTATGACCTTTAGAGTAATTTGGCCACGTTCTCATCTTGGCTTGCTATTTAAAACTGATGCAGTTACTGATCCATGGAGTGGGTAATGAAACTTTATCTCAAACTGTTTTAATATTTGTGTTGATCTGTAAGTGAGAAAAGGTTTTTTCTTGTTAGTATTTGGGTGGTATTTTTGAGGGGGGTTTTGTTTGTTTTCAGTGTGGTTTATAAGCGTAAAGAACTATGGGTGTGTTCATTCTTCTATTTCCAATTTTGCACTCCATTTAGATTTCATCTTTGGATTTGTCTCTGGTTATGCTCTCTCCTAGGAGGAAGAGGATCTTGACATTTTAGAGTGTTACTCTTCAATTTTTAAAAAAGAATTAATTATGCATATGTAAATTCAGTATGCATACTGTGTAAACCAAAGTTACAAATGTTATTCATCCCACTTCATTTTGAGGACAATTTGGTGGTGTTGGGTTAAACTGCGTGAATTGAAGCATTGATCTATATGTGATGTTTTTAGAGAGGTAGCATGAACACCATTTACAATGGAAAACCACGTGATAGCTTCAGCTGAGTTTTTTAACTAAATTTGATTCAGGTTGGCCTGTCTTAATTCCTTTTTTGAAAACCTTGTATCACAGAGCAAATCTCAGAATTTATTTCAAAAATATTCCGAGTTAGGACAGTGTACAGTCAACACAAAATTATAGATCAACCTGAAATGTATGGGAGGCTCATCACCAAACCATTCCCAATCAAAATGCAATAAACAAATTGCTCCCAATAAAGAGCAATAAACAAAAATCCTGGGAAAGTCACTTATATTCTCCTTCAAATGTTTTGAAAACGTAAATAGCAATACTGATGTACACCAGCAAATCTGAACCTGTATGATCTGTTGACCAGAAAGACTGTGCCTTGTGATTTCATTTCATTTGCACAAGGAGATTTTGCAGTGTGTTTACTTTTAAGGTCCAAGCAATCACCTTGTGCCATCTGTTGAATAGCTGGAAAACCGCACTGTGGTAAGGCACACTGTGTGAGGTGGACACTATTGCTGGTAAGGAAATGAATAGAATTGATCAACACTCCTTATGTGTATCTTTGGCTGGTGCCAGAGAGAATAAAAAAAAAAAAAAAGAAAAAGCTCTCCTCCTATTTTTTTCATGGAAAATGAAATCTTTTTCAATCAGCATTCTTTAAGTGTGGCATTCCTTTCCAAAAGAACCCATTCAGCATATCAGAGGGGCTCTGGGAGTTCCCTGCTGTCCCTGTGTGGGATTAGGGTGTTTCTATTTGCAATTCATCAACTTGATTCAACTCAGAGCCAGACTGAATCTTAATTCCATGAATGTTCTTAAATATGTCTGAATAAATGGATCAGTTTTACCCCAGCACAAAGCCAATGTGCTTTGCAGTTACATCCCCAATTGAAAGACTCCTATTGATGAAATGTTAGAATCCCATATTAATAAAACTGAAAATCCCACCTAGGTCAGCGTAAGCAGCACTTTGGGGGTTGTTGCACTTTGGTTATCAAAATGCTGCTGTTGGGGCATCAAAAGACATGCGCCTTGTGGCTTGTTGCTAGGAAATCTCAGCCCTAAAAATCTATTGGGGCACATGTGGGAGTTTACATGCACATGTCAATATCGCAAACTGACCCTGCATAGTTTCTTGTTTTAGGCAGCAGAATTTCCTGATGAAAAATAGTATTTGTTAACTACTTTCCCAGTCATATTTATTAAATCCATATTGAATGTGTTTGCCTGCAGAACAAAATGATTTTGGCTGTACAGTGTAACAATGAGCTATTCTAAAAAATTTGAAAGAAAAAGGCAAAAAGAGACAAAAGCTACTTTTAATAAAAGAATCCAGATGCTGACTTCATGTGTTCTGGGAGAAGAAACCCCATGTAAATGTAATGCTCGTCGTCGATTCCCCTTAGTGAAATTATATCTAGTGTTTTGATCCAATGCAGTTTTTAATGCACTAACATCTCTTGGCTCGAAAGGCTCCTTATTCTTTCCAGACCAATAAATCTCTGACTCTGCTGCACCAGGTTGGTTTTAGTGTTTTTGGCAGTATGGTAACTCATGTTGCCTATTGATGATTTCTTTGGGGTTTTTAGTACATTCTGACATATTCTGTTCATTCAGTAGTACATCCTGTAAAAGAAAGCCATGTCTTCTTTTGTTTTCATAAATTGAAGTGTATTTTTACATAAAACAATATTAACAGTTTAACTCAGTGAAAAAGTGAATGCAAGTCAAGCAATAAGATAATCATTGCAGTTCCAGAGCTCTAAATTCAGATAAATTCAGCTGCAGTGTGGGATACTGTTCAACATCTTTATCGATGACATGGACGAGGGAATTCAATCCATTATCAGCAAGTTTGCAGATGATACTAAGCTGGGAGCAAATGTTGAACTGCCGGAGGGTAGGAAGGCCCTCCAGAGGGACCTTGACAGACTGGAGAGATGGGCATGCTCTAACAGTATGAGATTTAACATAACTAAGTGCCGGGTTCTTCACTTCGGCCATAACAACCCCATGCACCGCTACCGGCTGGGGGAGGAATGGCTCGAGACTAGTGAAGTGGAGAGAGACTTAGGTGTACTGATTGATAGGAAACTCAATATGAGCCAGCAGTGTGCCCAGGTGGCTAAGAAGGCCAATGGCATCCTGGCCTGCATCAGGAACAGTGTGGTCAGTCGGTCCAGGGAGGTTGTCCTCCCCCTGTACACAGCGCTGGTCAGACCCCATCTTGAGTACTGCGTGCAGTTCTGGGCTCCCCAGTTTAAAAGGGATGTTGAGCTGCTTGAGAGGGTGCAGAGAAGGGCAACGAGGATGGTGAAGGGACTGGAGGGCAGGCCCTATGAGGAGCGACTACAGGAACTGGGACTATTCAGTCTGGAGAAGAGGAGGCTCAGAGGGGACCTCATCGCTGTTTACAGCTACCTGCGGGGAGGTTGCAGCCAGATGGGTGTAGACCTCTTCCTCCAGGCTGACGACACCAGAACGAGAGGGCACAGCCTCAAGCTACGCCAGGGGAGGTTTAATCTTAACGTTAGGAAGCGGTTTTTCACGGAGAGAGTAATTGCATATTGGAATGGGCTGCCCAGAGAGGTGGTGGAGTCGCCATCCCTGGAAGTGTTTAAGAGAAGACTGGACGAGGAACTTAGTGACATGGTCTAGCTGGGGGGTGTAGGGCTGGATGACCCTGGGCCCCTTCCGGCTCGGAGCGGCCTGCTAGACTGTGAGGCATCTAGGTTGGTATTACGCTCTTGGTCACTGTACGGGTATTAGATGGTGAGTTGGACTAGATGATCCTTGTGGGTCCCTTCCAACTCATAACTTTCTGTGATTCTGTGATTCTGTGATAGTGGCTTTTGGGACAGAGAGAGGATTGCCTGATGCTTTGCCTGCAGAGGGTAAAAGGAGGAAATTCTGAATCTCCCCAGTGAAGGTTTGGATAAAATAGGTGACATTGTTTCTAAAGGTGAACAGTTAGTTGTAGGTGAGAGCTTTTAAAAGAAGGAAAAGTTGCTGAGCAAAGGGGAGCTTGGACTTTGTGGGAATTGAGGGCATTTTAGTTAGTAGCAGGGAAGGAGTTTTCTATTGTAGATGTATTGGATTGTGAAGCGAAAAAAGAAAAGCTGGTAAAATTCAGCCTGTGTGTTAATGATATCCCCGAAGAGGAAGTCGGCAGTAATCCCATTCTCCTCATTCAGAAACTTCTTATTCAAGAGTCTGAGCATCCTAGCAAGGAGATTCTGGAGGGAAGGCTCTGACTTCTGAAGTAGGGGCTTTCGATAGGAATCTAAAGGATTTAGGCTCCTCACTTCCCACTGGAGCAGCCTAAGTATCCTCCACCTTGATTTCAAGTGAGATAATTGAAGTTTATCCTTGAAAGATCAGTTTTGTGTGTGTGTAGGAGAGAATATTACCAGGATCTGGTTTGTGACTGACAATGCAGTTCAGCCCAGAGGTAACAGACAAGCTAATCCATCAAACCCAGGATGTCCTGAGGAGAATAAGTCCTGGTTCCTTGTACCAGGATTTTCTCATGAATCTTTGTCACTAGAAAATTTTCCCTTGACTTTGCCTACTGAGAATATCACAAAGTTTGGACTGCAGTACTGGTTTTTTGTGAGTCTTGCTTTTTCACTACTTTTAAGGGGGCTCAATGCTTCCTACACAGAAAAAGGATATCAAGTGCTCTTATTGATCTCATGACTCCAAACCGAGGGGCAATCTGTATTGGAAAATGGGAATTTTTTAAAGTTCTCCTGTATAAAACAGTTGCCCTGTGGCAGTAAGTGCTGCAGGCTGCCAGTAAGGCCAAATGCATGTGATGATTCAAGGATTATGTGTATCCTGAATATCTTGCAGAGCATGATTTATAATGGACAATACTTCTTTTAAAGAGAGATCATTTTTCACTGGGATTTTTCTTGTGTCTGTAAAGAACTCAGATGTGTGCAGTGGTTCTAAATGGACCAGCACTCCCCTGCACCGTGACCATTTTCCCTCCTCCCAACCTCCCATATTTCTGTTTTAATAGCCTATAGAAATTGAACTGTTCTTCACTTTACACATCATTTACCTTATGCAGTGAATCACTCAAAGCAGCAAAACGGGAAAGTAATGAGCCATTCAGATGATTGTTACTGAAATTAAGACTTCAGTACTGTGCTGTTAGTTTCTTGTGATAGCAAGTGGAATGCTTTTCTGATAAGAACAATAATCTTAAGAAGAGAGAAGGGCATCAGAGCTGGTGAAGGGCCTGGAGCACATATCTTATGAGGAGTTGCTGAGGGAGCTGGGGGGATGCTCTGCCTGGAGAAAAGTAGGCTCTCTGCAACTCCCTGGAAGTAGGTTGTAGGCAGATGGAGGTTGGTCTGTTCTCCCAGCTAACAAGGACAAGAGCAAACAACCTCAAGTTACGGCAGGCGAGTTGTAGATTGGACATGAGGAAAAGTGTTTTCACCTAGAGGATGTTCAGGTTTTGGAGCAGGCTGCCAGTGCAGTTGTGGAGTTACCATCCCTGGAGATACTTAAAATATGTGTAGATGTGGTGCTTAAGGACAGGGTTTAGTGGTGGGTAAGTGGTTAGACTCAATCTTAGAGGTCGTTTCAGACCTATGTGGTCCAATGATTTTGAGGTGTTAAAAGGTTCAGATACACATGCAGGTGCTGGAGCAACCTTCATACCAGGAAAACATAGCTGGCTCCCTAAGGGACAGGGGTTAAACTCCCAAAGCAGCCTTTTTTTTAATATGCTTTGAATGTTTTGGTAGAGCAAGCCGGACCTTTGGCCTTGCATCATTATGAGGTAGCAGATACACTTATGGAAGTTCATGAAGACACTGATGAAAAATAGCTTGAGGTTCTTGCCTCTTCATATGAAAGCAGGATTTGTATAATGGGCAAAAGCATTTGATAGCAGTGATGGTTGGCTGTGTTGTATGTACATTTGGAAAGCTGTTGTTAAGAGTCACGGCTTATGATCAAGTCCCATACAGTGCTGATCAAGTGCAGAGATTTTACAAGGAAGATCTGTCCTGTGTGGTAATTTTGGTAGCCTTTAAAGGGTAAATAGATTTTTTTTTTAGTATAAATATAAATAAATATTTAGCATAAATAAATATCTATCTAAAGGAAAAGATAGAGATGGCTATAGATGGATACAGAGGCTGACCCCATCACTAATGGAGTTCATGTTGTATTTTCTGCTTAGTTCACTCGTACAGAGCCTGTTCTTCCTGCCTTGGAAAGTGTGCTTTCATATTAATCAGAAAATTCAAACCCAAGGGATAAAGCCTAAGACAGGAGATTGACTTAGTAATTATGCAGTTGGAACTCTTTATTGCTCCACAGAGCTGGAATTTGAGAGAGCATTCATGTTGCACTGCAGGTGTCAGGGATCGCTGCTACACTGAAGAAAAAGATGAAAGTTCGCATTTTTTCTTGTCTATGGGGTTTGAGTTTCAAGTAATTTGTCCCTCGCAAGACATGTCCTAGTCGAGGGAACTGATAGTGCTCTACAACTTCAGACAAGGAACTGAGTACTGTATGCGAGCAGTTCTGAGTGTATTGGGTGTCAGATACCAAGTCCTGCTTTGTTTTTATAATAATGTAAGGGAGTTATAAATAGTATAAATAAGGAGTAAAATACTTTCGGCTTTTTGCAAAAAGTAGATTGACATTTTAAATACATACTTATGTGTGCAAATGTTCCAAATTCATGTTTCAGTGAATAATGAAAGTCAAAAATTCTTTCCTTTACAGAAGAGAGTGACTGCTTTGAGTGCTAGTGACTTAGTGATCAGAAGTCTGTTCCTTTTTTGTATTCTGGCCTATGTGGCTGTAACTTGGAATTGTTTCTGCAGAAGTTTTAATAATTCTTCTGTAGTTGAATTAAAGACAAACCTGCATGAAGTGGTTTAACTCCTGAAACGAGAAGGGCTTTTTCCTGCAGCATTATTGGTTTTACTGGTTATGTGTCCCCCCGTAGGCATTCCAACCCCAATTTTGTATTTGTGGAATTTTGAAGAGCATTCTTTGTTCACAATTTAATCTTGCTCTGGCATCAACCAGAACTCCAGGCACAAGAGGATATATAACAGCATTCCTTGAAGATCTGAAAGGTGTACAGTGGAAATAGATCCTCTCTTTCATTGTGAAAATGAGGACTCACTAAACAGAGAAACATGGGGAATGAGTCTTTTCCTGTTCATTAAGAGGTAGGAGGATGGCTAACTAAACTCTGTTTATTTCATAAACATGGCACTCTGAGATGAGTGAAATATTACCCATACCCTAGTGATCAACCAGATATGATCAAGCTTGGCACCGCTGTTCTCAGTGAATTCAGTGTCATGTACTTAATATTTGAGGTTTGGGGCATTTGGGTGTTTTGATATCCATCAGAATCTGTACATCACTATGGAAGCCTGACCTTGTCATTTCTCCTCATGAAGTTTGAAACTGGAACATCTGTTATAGTATGCTCCCATAATTAACATTTACTATTAAGATGATAATTTGATGTTGGTGATATCTGTGACTGATGAACAAATTTTTTTTTGCATACAATATATTGAGAAGAAAGCTTTTGTGTTATTATTGAGCCTGTTCCAAGGGTGTGTAATGTATGCAGTATGGATGGGGTTTGATGAATTTGTAAAAGCAATCTAGTTTCTTTCATCTCAGATATAAATGGAAGCAAATGTGTAAAATCCAAAACTTAAATGTCTGATTTGTTATAAAATCTTTCTAGTTGTGGTAAAGCGGCTTTAATTCATTGAATAGAATGCAGGTCTCTGAGAATTTGCAGTGGAATTGGCATATTGCTACAGCATTTGAAAAGTGAGCAGGAGGTGCGTTCCTGGCATTGCTGTTTCAGGAAACACGAGCGGGAAGCAATAGCATGGAGCAGATATAATAAGTATCTTTGTATACTTTAATGAAATAATCCCAGGGGTGACTTTGTGATTGCTGGATAAGTGTAAGTAGCGAAGAGTTCAGAGTCATTTTTACAGGGTTTATTTAATCTTTCACATGTAGGAAGATGACATTACGAAATGTGGTATTTTCTCCTGTCACAGTAACTTAGATCTGTAGTTGCCCACTCCTGCTGCGTGTGATTGTGTGCACTGCATGTGGATCTGTTGACCTCTGCTGAGCCCCTTGTAAAGAACAGGAACAAATTTTTTTTCAGAATCAGGGCTGTGCTTGCAAAGAAAATGCAAAGAAGGAAATAGTGTGAGGGTTAAAGAAATTACGATGAAATTGTGGATGCAGTAATACAAAGGTAGTTGTAGAGGAAGCACATCCGTAGAAAGCCTTGGAGTTAATCTTAGTAATTCTTTGAAGAATCGTGGTTTATGTAGGGTAACACACTCGGGTAAAGTATTTAAGCAACACAGTGTGGTGTAAGTTTTTACCTGTATTGAATTGCGTGCAAAAATTTTGTGTAAAAGCTATGTTCCCCAAATGTCTATTGTGTATGTAGAAATGGCATGGGCTAAAAGCAATGACAGAAGATTCCCAGAGCCCTAAAGACCAACATAATTCAGCATGTGCTCAGTTTAAGGAGTGTGTATTTCCATTGGTTTCCAAGAGATGATTTGCATTCTCAAACTTAAGTACAAGCTTAAGGAATTTGACCCAAGCTAAAGCAAAAGTTAAGAGAAATCCCGGTACAGTTCATGACTTTGCAAACTTGGTCTCGTTTTTCCTTTAGCTTAGGCACTGCAAGTTGTACATGCAGCTTATTTGAGGGAGGCTTAAATACTTACAGTAGCTCGATAGGGGCTGGCTGTGTACATAAGGGTTTGATACATGGGCATGAATTAACACACATTCATTCCTAAGTATCTGTTCTTCATAATATTTTTCCATGAGACTTAGACCATAATATGACCGAAGTTCAAATGTTCAAAGGATTCCCAGAAAAACAAACATTACTTCCTATTCCAAATCTTCTCATAACAGTGTTGTTTTCCAACACTGCATTGTGTTCCAGCACAGCAGATGTTTAACAAAAGGACTGAAAGTGTTATTCTTCACTAGTGATATTTTGCAAACAACAAGGTCCGTTTACAAGATGATGTCTTAAACCGTTTGATTGAGCACAAGTCAACAAATAAGAGAAGGTGTCTCGAATCCAGGATGACATTCAGCCTTTCAGAAAGACTTCTGAAGAGGTATTACGTACTTTTCATAGCAGGTAAGAGAATTTCAGGTGGCAGGAGGCGTGAAAGCAATGCATGCTTGACTTCAGGCTGTGGTTCCTGCCTGGTTCAGCTCGTGGCACCCTCCCAGGGAGCATTCTTTGCCTCATAGCTGCCCACAGAGTGGTTGAGTCGCCATCCTTGGAGGTGTTCAAGGGTAGGCTGGATGAGGTGCTGAGTGATATGATCCAGATGTTAGAGGTTAGGTTTAGTTGGGTTATAGGTTGGACTAGATGATCATCAAGGTCTTTTCCAACCTTATCAATCTGTGATACTGTGATATCCCCCGGCTGCTGCTTCTTGTCACTGTGTTGCCTTTTCCATTGTGCTTGCACAGGTGTTTGTGCACGGGTATTGTGATCCTGTCGCCAAACTGGCAAACCAAATGGGTTCTCTTTAAGCTGCACCAGGACCATGGTAGGGTTTGCTGTGCTGTTTGTCTGTGGCCTTGGGCTGTTCACAGGCTAACAGCAGGGTTCTGAAGCCCTGGTGTGGATGTGCTGGGCACTGAGAGTCCCTTGCCAGGAGCTTACTCAGCTCCAAGTGTGTGTAGTATCATCAGTATGATGAGTGTCCCCTCAGAAGACAGAGATCCTGTGTCTGACGTACCTTGAACTTAGCCCATGACATGCTGTGTACTAAATTCTGTGTTCCAAAATCTTCATCTGCTGAGGTGGAACAGTTTAATTGTTTTAATTACTTTTCTAACATCTAGTTGAGTTCCAGATATGACTTAGACAAGTTTGTCTAAGAGGGTTTGTACTCCAAACCTCCGTGTCTCTAATAAAAGACAAGCCAAGAGCCTCATTAACATTATTGCCATGACCACAAGGCAGATTCTCATGCAAAGCTCGCATCCAGCAGCCCACACTTAGTTTGAAGTCAGCATTCTTTCCTGGAATACTCAACATGATCATGAAAGGCAGAATACACCAACAAGGCTGGTAGGATTTGCAGTCTGTGGTCTTTAGGAATTTCCTAATTCAGTGGAATGGTTGTGAAAATGTATCTTGTCTGTCAAAACGTATCTTAAAAATGCATTTCATTTCAGTTGTGAGAGCTTAATCTAAAAATATGTTCAATTACATTATCCTCAGTGTTTAGAAAATACAATTATTTTTTCTAGATAATACTGAAGTAATTATTTTTAAAAGCACAAGATTTAATGCCATTTTAATGCCTCTAATTTTACCCTGGTTCCTGTGTGTTCTTATGAAACACACGTGATGTTTTGTGTGGAGGTGAACAGAATATGTGTTTTTTGTACTTTTAGGATCAGGGCTTCAATTCTGAATATTGTCAGCTTTGATTATTCCAGATGGTAAAAGGGTAAGTTTATAACCCAAAAGGACAGATTATTCAAAACATATGTAGTGGTTGTGAGAACATCCACTGAGGATGTAATGGAGAGAAGAAAGGTCAGTGACACTGCTGCCTGCGGTTCAGAGATCTCTCAGCTCGTACTGACCTGATGAAGTAGTCTGGCGGCACAGCAACAAAATAAATTCAACTGTATTGCTTCCAGACCTGAAGTGTCTTGTGCAGAGTTAACTTGGGTGTCATTTTACTCCTGGGACAAGGAAGCTGCAACCTTGAAAAGCCAACAAAGGATGATTGAAAACGGATTTTTTTTTTCTTCTCTAGAAGATTAAAAGCTTTATGGAGGTACCTCAGCAGCAGCAGGATGAAATATAAATTTGTTCTTTGAAACAGTTGAACTTGATTTGCCAGCTCCTAAATTTTCTAATTAGTTCTTTGCAAAACTTCAAAATAGTGTAAAATTATGTAAGTATCAGTTGATTGAATTCAGCATTTTAAATCACTTGATGTGAAGTGTTCTATTCAGATGAGACCATGCAGCCACTTGAGCTGCAGCATTTGGCTTTCTGAGTGCCTTGACTCAAACAGAACAGGTCACCTTTTCCTTTCCAAGCCGCCTGCAGAGCTGGGCAGGGTGGATGCGAACCTGTGCCCAGTGGAGCTGCTCCCACCATGTCCTGTCAGCTGGAGTCATCAGTACAGATGCAGGACCATCACTGGTTCTTTCATCAAGGATATAGTGTTGTCTTCCTTATTTTACCCCCAGTAAGAAAATATGCTCTGGTTTTGGCAGTTCTTACTGCTCTGTGTTTTTAACCCCTAACTCTCCCTTTCTTCCTCCATATCTCTGTGGATATCCTCCCTTGTTTTCCCTGTTATTTCTGTCCTTGTGACAACTCCAACGCAGCCTATACAGCATCAGCCTTCAGTCCTGTGTTAAAGGCAGAGGCTTCTGTTAATGGTGTTGCTACTCAGACACTCTTGCAGGGTTCAGCCCTGCTGCTGCAGACCATGGAAAGGAGCAAAAAATTCATGTCTCCAAGCCTTTGTATCCAGCTGTGTGTAGATGTGGTAGATAGGTGCTCTTCACAGTATTTGCAAGGTTTTTCTTTATTGCCATGAAGGCTGGGAATGATGTAGGAATGGTTAGATACTGGAAAGATTAGGATTATGGCATACAACCCATATCCATAGGGAGCATATTCTTCTGAAAGAGTTAAGCAAACACAGATTTTGGTGAACTGTCAAAATGAGTCAGGTGAGATCAGTGTGGAATTAATGTCTTTAATTAATGGATGTCTTATTTCTGCTTGAGGTATTATTTGGTACAAAGTCTGCCTGCAGCCTACTTGACATATCCTGTGAACTTGGTACATGCTTTGAGCCTCCTTTCAAACACCTGTCAGCAGGGCTGCCTGTCTTGGTGACATTCCTGCCTACAAAATGAACAACCTTTCATTACAGTGGTTTTCAGTTCAAAGAAATAATTCCGTACCAGCAATGCCAGTGACTGGTAGTGCAGGGTCCTGTGCCTGGTATCACGGTGTCAGATGTGACACTGTGAGTGTTCAGTGAGGAGCCTGAGATGAGCAGTGTGTCACAATGGGGAGAGATCACGTAGCTGCTCATAGGGATGAGATCACTGTGGGATGTGGGTTTATAGCCCACAAAGACATTCTTTCAAACAGACCATCTGCTGTGTTTCCTAAACTGTGGATTCTGGCAGTGGCCTGATATCTGGGGAGTGCAGGACATGGGGGCATGATTATGAGCACGATAAACCCAAGACACAGTGTATGGTGAGGGAAACAATGCTGAATTCAGGAATTGTTTTTCCAGATCGCCTTGAGGTGTGCACGTGAGCAGCGTGAGTCACGTCCAGAGTTGGCTGAGGTGAAGGAGGAGCGGGTAGGCAAAGGGTCTGCTGAGATGGATGTCCTCACAAAATACCTGCTTGTTCCATGCCAATCTAATGGACCATCTGGCCAAAAGCCATCCCCTCCCTCATCTCTTGCACATCAGCCTTGCACTGCTGAAATCAGTGCTGCCGTGCAGACCTCCTGCCACTGAGACACCTTTCTGTGAATCATAATCTCATCATGTTTGCCTGGGATGCAGCTGAATTAATTATGTGGTATCTATGTAATTAGCTTAATGAGGCAAATGGTTTTGTTTGTATTATGGTTCAGAAACAGTACAAATGGAAAGTATTTTTAAACTGGGCATGCTTCCAATACCTTTTGTTTGGCTTTCTCATCTTTCAAAACCTCCCATCTTTCCATCTAAGAAATACTATTTTTCTGTCTTTAAGACTTTTATTTACAACCTGTGTTAAGTGTATGCTAATTTGGGCTCTTTGTCCTAATGTTGATCTTTCATTGTAAACCCTTAGGAAATCCAAGTTACATTTTAACCCTTCTTCAGGCTATCAACATGCAACTCTCTAGACACTTGAGAATGAAACACTTTTATTGAGTAACTTATAAGAGGAGTTGTAGAACCCTCTAGGTCATTTGTTAAAGATTTGCTGTGCTTGTAGTTGGTGATGGGAAAGAGTGATATGATGCTGAGAAATGCTGGAAGGGGAAATTAAAAGTTTATTTTTATGTGCATCTGTTAGAAATGGGTCATGCAGATATCTAACATCTATTTTAAATGACTTTGTAAAGCACTCTGGCCAAGGCTTTTTTGGGTTTTTTTAAAGTAATGCTTCTTTCAGTCTTTTCCCCCATTAATTCCCATATTATCTATACTACAGACTATTTTAACACAATACTGAGATAGTCCAGATAAAATCTGATAAGAAATACAAAGAGTAATGAGTTCCCAGAACTTTAATTGGCAGTATTTCACATCATCTGAGCTGTGTTTTATCAGCTTTACAACATGACCAGCAATATACTGTGTTCTACCTCAGATCTTTGCATTCCTGTTGCTTACCGGGAGCTGAGTGGATCTGTGTAGCCCTAATCCCAGTGTTATTTCAGTATGTTTCTCTGATATAATCAAACAATTTAGGGACTTATTTTTCATGTTGGTGTGGGATTGATCCTTCAGGACTCGGTTTTGGGAAGTCTTTCAAATGCACTGTCAGGAAATAGATTATTAATCTGTCAAAGGAACTAGCAAAAGAAGTGAACTCCTCTCTATTGCAGGGTTTTTAAGATAATGCAACTGGCCTTCTAAAGATCCCAGTCCCAAAGTGTGGATGTTCATAGGCAGTCACAAGGAATGAAGGTTCACAGCAGCTTAGGGCAGATGTCACTGTGGGAGATCCCTGCCCTGGGCTGGGTCAAAGGCTGCCTCACCCAGGGATGGATCCATGTGCTGAGGAGGCTGCAGAGTCCTGCTGTTTGGGTACACACTTCCAGCTGGATTCTGGATTACAGCTCAGGGAATTTAGGAGAGCTGACCCTACTGTAGTGATGCTACCAGACAGCCAAGCAGTTGTCCTAATTGAGTCTGGCTCCCATTAATTTACTGAGGACAAGATTTTGTGACAAGTAGAGTCTGTATGGGATTAATTATGAAATGTGAAGTTTTCTAAGAAGGGCCTAAGAGATTTAAGTGCCTGGTTCTATTAGTCAACTTTTAAATCCCATCAGAAAAGCCTAGACAATTCTCTTTTCTTAAATTCTCTCGAAGACTATGAATTCAATTGCAGAATAACATCTATTCAAGGGGTTTGCAGCTCCTTTTCTTGGCACTCACTTTACACACACTGAGGTCTTCAGGTTTGTACTAATCAAAACGTTTTGTGGGATAGGAGGAAATAAAACACCTTTGCTATTGTATGCATTTGTGCGACTTAAACCAAGGGGAAAAATGTGCCAGTGAATGAATAAATGGTGACAAGCCTCCTCCAAACAGGGAGAATGTGATGATGAAATTTGCAGTGACTCTCATTGCCACACTGATAATGCAAGATAAACAGAGGAATAATTCTAATTCAGTGAAGTTAGAGAAGGGTTGGAATTGGTGTGCTTCGTTAAGTGAGGGGGAGAAAGCAAGATGCAAGTATAAGCAGTGCAATTAAATTGAAAATTTATCCAATGCATTAAAACTTTTCTGTATGTCCCCATCCAGTGTTCTCAGCTAGCTTTTGTTTCCAGTTTGCAGAAGCCATTTCAGTTACCACCTACTTTGTCAGAGGAGTGCATTTCAGTCACTAGTGCTGGTTGTTGTACCACAGGAGACTCCACAGGAGCAGAGAGGCCAGTGCAGGTGCCATGGCACTGCCAGCTCAGTCACCACACCTGTGTGACATACTGCCATTTCCTCCTCCACCACCTTCATTTTCCAAGGACGTCTTTTCCATTTGCTTCTCACCACACTTCACAGAATCACA
>WEKX01025992.1:240618-303141 GCA_013390025.1 Pitta sordida
CCGGCACTTAGTCTTGTTAAACCTCATACTGTTGGAGCCTGCCCATCTCTCCAGCCTGTCAAGGTCCCTCTGGAGGGCCTTCCTACCCTCTGGCAGTTCAACATTTGCCCCCAGCTTAGTATCATCTGCAAACTTGCTGATGATGGATTGAATTCCCTCGTCCATGTCATTGATAAAGATGTTGAACAGTACTGGGCCCAACACTGACCCCTGTGGGACTCCGCTGGTGACTGGCCGCCAGTCCGATGTTGCACCATTCACCACCACCCTCTGAGCTCGCCCTTCCAACCAGTGTGTAACCCAGCATAAAATGTTCCTTTCCAGCCCGTGCTTTACAAGTTTCTCCCGAAGCTTATTGTGGGAAACCGTGTCAAAGGCTTTGCTAAGGTCCAAGTACACAACATCCACAGCCTTTTTGTCATCAACCAGTTGAGTCACTTGTCACGTAGAACTGCTTGGTGAATTTGTGACACACCTTCAGACAAAAGGCTGTGAACCTGGCTGTGGGAATCCACTTCAGGAGTCCTTACAGTGTATATGGGTTGTTTTGTTGTTGGATTCTTCCTTCCAGTACCCTTAAGCAGGTCAGCTACAGATGGGAGGGAGTCTGTTTTCTTCTTCATGGGCTTTTTTGGTATTAAATACCTCCTGGAACTGGAGAAACCATATGGCTTGAGATGCATTTACTATTAGGTGATGAGGATGTACACAGTACAGTTTTAGAAATCCATAGCCGGGAGAGTTGATTAATTGTAGTTGATCTCTCTCTGATACGTTTTGGTGCGAAATTAAAACAAACATACATTGCCAGGCCTCTTTCACCAGAATCATTATTGTCTTTCACAGTGACATTTTACCACTCTTCCATGGAGAGCCAAAGGTGAAATGAGTGTTCTGTGCGAAAGAATTATCCTCTGTGAAACACTTTGTTTACTCACTGGATTGCTTTTTTCAGTTTTCATAATAGAATTCCAAAACCTTGCAAAGTCCCAAAGTAATTTAATGCAGATTCTAAAGGAAGGAAAAAAAAGGTGGAATACTAGAAATAAATATGATGTAAAAACACTGTAAACATCCAATTGGATTAGTCCAGCTAATTCAGTAGTGATTAGAAAAGATTATACATTTGTTTGGATCATTCCTGGATTAACCTTGCCAGTTGAGGTTGATCAAATTAGACATTGTTCTTCTAATTGGTGCTGTGGTTACATAACAGATGGCCAATATTCACCTTAATTAGAACACAGCCAATATTCACCTTAATTAGA
Organism: Pitta sordida; assembly: GCA_013390025.1. Lineage (NCBI taxonomy): Eukaryota > Metazoa > Chordata > Aves > Passeriformes > Pittidae > Pitta > Pitta sordida. The sequence goes on from WEKX01025992.1 coordinate 241,887, forward strand.
ACATAGGCTTTTAGTTACCATTTTAAAGTATGGCAACTGAGCTTCCTCTAAGAGAAGACTATGAAAATTAAGATGTGTGGTTTTTAAACATTAGCGAAATCTTTATGTATTTTCATGAGAATTAAAGTTGTTTTGTGGGAGATGCTTTAGTATTAATTTTCTTTTTTTTTTCCTGAAGGTGCTGAGAAGGTACTCTTGCTCCCTGCTTTTCTCTAGTCTCGTTCTCTAGTGTGAAAAACACACCAATTAATGAAATACTAATATCTCCATTTAAAGCTTGTAAAACTCAATTCTTCAGGGAACTTTTCCTAGTCTTTCAGGTAATAAGACTTGGGTTTTTTGACTGGTTAACTGGTGAAAATATTTAATTTCTCTCAAATCCATAGTAGTCTTAAAATATATATGTTTCTGTATGATTAAACAAGTTAAGCAAATTAAAAAGGAGATTTTGTCTCTGACAAACCACTGTGGGGGACATGGGTAGAATCTCAGTTGTGCTTGCATTGATGTTTGTCTGCTTGTAATTTTCCAAAGGTAATTTCTCTAATGGGACCAGGAGTTGGACTCAGTGATCTTGATGGGTCCTTCGCCACTCAGCATATTCTGTGAGTTTCAACATAACCTCAAAACAAATAAAAAATCCTGCATTTATGTGCGTATTCAACAGCAAGTAACTCCTGGTAGTACTAATAATCATTGTATGCATACAGGCCCAGTTTTTATTTTCATGACAGTAAATTGACATCCTGGGGCCAATTCTTTAAGTCATAACTTTGCTTTTACTCAATCATTATTCACCAGAGCTTGACTCATTTCAGTTGGGAGTGAATGAGTGGCTGTGCATTAACTAAAAACTGGTTGAGCACCACTGGGATTAAACCTCAGGGATTAGTAGAAGCTTGTAAATGGCAGTTGTGTCTCATTAATTTGGTAATTTTGAAGCTTTGCTCACTCCTGACAATTCTCTAGTGCAGGTGTAGTTTTTTGAATAGTGAACTTGAAGGCATCTGATAATAGACTTTTTCTTATTTAAAGTTTTTGGTCTTGTGAAACCTGTTCATTGATTCTCCTCTCTTTCCTTCCTTGCAATTTTTTGTGGATCTATAGAAGCTGTTGCTGCAGACAGATGTGTCCAGGGAATTTTGTTTTCTGCTCTTTAAAGAGGTAGAAATCACATTCATGGAACATGTTTTCTGTGTAGGAGAGAGATTTACCTTCCTCCTGTGTCTCAAATTTCCTTCAAGACAGCAGGGAACAGAATGGGGACAGCAGTTTGATGTGGTGGTTGTTGCTGGTGCCATTGGAGAGCTGCATCATTAGGGCTGTCCAGAGTTCTTGGCTCATTTCTGCTCAGGATTTATTAGTCTGGGGGCTTTGCTGGCTGTCTTCTGCCTTGTGAGGTGTTTGCATGTACCTTATCCTTTCTCCAGGGGAGCTTTCCTGTGGTTGTAGTCTCTGTGTCAGTACCTCTTCTGTCTGAAATAAGCCAGTTGGGTTTAGGTTGATATAAACCAGGCTAATCTCGCTCAAGCAGGTTTATATTTATGAGATTGAGGAGAAGCAGCATGGAATTGCAATTTCAGATTCCTTAATTTGTGGTTTGAATGGTCAGTGCCTCTTAGGAAGCCAGCTATTTTCACCAAGGAATTTCCTCTTGTGTATATATAAATATATATAAATACATGTGCTTCCCTGACATCTGTCAGAGTGGCTTGGTGACAGCCTGTCATTGAACTGTTTCTTAATTTGTACAGAGAGATGCTTATTGAGAATGTCTTGGATTATTCTTATTTGCAGGTGTTGTTTGTGAAGTGTAATGGTTAGAGCGTGGTGAACTAAAAGCATAACTAGAATTAACTAGAATCACAGAATATTATGAGTTGGAAGGGACCCACAAGGATCATCTAGTCCAACTCACCACCTAACAAGCACCGTCCTGCATGGGACCTTGTGGCTGGTCCTCAGGAAAAAAAAGAGGAGCTTGGAGCTTTGAGGAGGTGATGTGGAAGTTCCCCAGCTCAGTCAGTCTGGCTGCATGGGGCTGGATCCAGGAATGGACCCACTTAGGGAACTTTGCTATGGCACAGCAGGCACCCTGTATTTGAAAAGCATTTGTGCTATTTGGATGGAAGGCTTTTTTTGTAGAAGGAATTAATTTCCAGAAATAGGAAAGTGTAGGGAAAACAGTAAATAGTCTTACGGTTTTCTGTCAAAGTATTTCTTCAATGAAGAAATGTATTTGAATCAACATGTGAAAGTGCTGTTTTCTGTTGAAGATGTTTATAAATATAAGTGTTTGAAAAGCCTAAGTAACTTCTGTTGAAAGCTTACGAAATGTTTTGAGCTTTACTTGTTGTTGAGGAAGCCAAACATGTTAGTGAGAGATTGAAATAAGCAAACAAAAGCTGACACCAACCCAATTAACAGGGATTTTAAAACTGCCCCCACTCCCCAATGAAACTGAGCCAAAGGAGCTGAAACCTTTTGCTGCTCCTGGTTCATCAGCTAAGGTGAAGTACAAGATCTTTGTAGTGACTTTTTATTTCAATTTTTCCTTTTCTGCTTTCTTTCCGACTTGCATCTCAAGTGTTGAGGAGGAAATTAAATCCTGAGATTGAAGTAATAACTGAACAACACTGCATTTGTACAGGAGAGACTATTTTACCGTAGGGAAAAGAACCTTAATTGAAGTGATGCTGTTTCTAGATTTCTCTGTGATACCTATGATGAATCTTTCATTTTTCACATTTTGTTTTACTCTCTGTTATTCTTTTGTGGCAGCAGGTTAATTGCTGGCCTGTCAGTAGAAAAATCTCTCACCTGTCAGGAGGCTGTTGGTAGCAGAATAAGGCGGCAGGAAAAATGAAGGAAACCTCAGAGTGCTGTTCCATATCTCTACACAAGCTGATTCCAGTGAAATTATAGAAGTTTTGGAAGCATTAAGGGGAAATCAACTTCAGGTTTAAAATCTTATATGCGTGCTACACAAGGCTAAATTGTGTGCATGTGGGTAGTCCCTTTGGGGTCAGTAAATTTATTTATAGGCTAGCTGTAAATAAATTAACATTGTTTAATTTCTTAATGGGTTAATTTCTTAATTGCCTGATTAAGTCTGAATTTTTATAGTGCAGTTTGGAACTGTATAATATAGGTGTTTAGACTAAACAAACATTGGGAACTCAAAAGTTGTTCATTAACTTTGTGAACAGGACAAACAGTCAAAATAGAGTGTGAGGGATTCTGCTACATAGTAGAGGGAGACCTGAGCTAAGGGTGGAAAAAGATGTGTTTGACCCTGGTTTTAAAGAAATGCCAGCCCTGCTGACCTCAAGGTATAATGATGTATCAAAGGAGCAACAGGAAGCTGATGGCAGTGTGCAGGTAAATCAGTGTTAGCGCTGTGTGTGACTGATGTGGGAACAGCTCTGCAGGCTTTGTGTTCTGCCAACGGAGATACACGCCCCTCATAAAGTGCTCGCTGGTATCCACTTGTCCAGATAAGAATTTGATGCTTACTCTCTAAAAACATCTTTCCTTATGTGGTATTGGAATCGTATTTCCAGTCAATCAAGTGCAGATGTGGCCATACTACTGGGAATCCTTGGCCATGTCTCGCTAGCGATACCTGCTGCTATTGGTGTATTTGCTTGGCTCTGCAGAACTCGAAAGGATCTGTGACCCTGTTCCTAATAAGATAATGCTCTTTGAAGAGACAAACAATTATAATTAGTTGGTTATAGCTTGTTCCATGCTTATGCTTGCTCCTCTTTGAGTATTTTCTGTATAACAGTTCATATATTGCTATTTTGTGTTCTTGAAACCAACTTTTAATACCAGCAGCAAAAAACAATTGGTGTGCCAGGTGGGTTTTTTTGTCATCAGGTGAGTTTAGTTCTGTGATTTTGATTGAAGATTTCACAGAATGACTTGAAAAAGAAATAGTCAGAATTCTTACAGACACTGCCTTTTTTATTCCCAAAGCCAGGTTTCATTTCTTATCAGTTCCTGAGAATGATAATGATGCTTGGACTCTGGGGAAGAACTCCAAGCTAACACTTCTGTGTTCCCTGTGTGGAAACAAATGTCCTGTTCCCGGAGCCCTGAATATTTTGGGAAATGTCATCCATTACAAATGTCTAGGCTAGTTGCAGAGCAGTGGCTTCAGAAATGTCTGGGCTTGGGGGGTTTTAGACCTTGTGCTCAGCAGAGCAGCAGTGAGTGCAGTGTTCCCTTTAAGTGCTGGATTATTGCACAGCACAGCTGGGCAGCACAAGGCTCTGAGCTGAAGAACATTTGTGCTGCTGAGCAACTGAGGGAAAGCCTGTGAGATCCACCAGATGTGGGGGAAAAATTGGGACAAATCTGTAACTCCTAAATTCAGACTTCTAAGAAAGGGGAGGAAATGTCTAAAGGAAGATGTAGGAATGATACTCAGTGTCTGCGTTCAGTGATCTTCAAACTGGATGCTTCAAAAAAGTTGTTTTGTGTTACTGGTGTGTGAGCTTTTTTAATAGAGAATTTGTATTCAGTAGATGGTTTGTCTGCAGAAAAAGGGGAATGAGAATGTTACCCACTGACTTGACAGGAGGGTTTAGACTGATATTCTAGGAATGCCTCTCTGCAGAGTGATTCCTGACATCATGGGAGGCAGCTGGAAAGGTGTACATAAAGAAAAACAGCTCTTTTACCACATCTCTTGGACACCCTGCTTCCCCCTGTGCCTGGGACATGCACAGGCTTCCATGTCCTTGATTTTCCTGAAAAAAATTATGATTGGTCCATAGTTAAGATTATGAAAGTCCTGTGTAGTCTGTCTGGTGGGAAGGGTGTTAAAAGTGCTGGCTGATGGCTACCTAAAGCCACACTAGTAGTTAGTGTTGTAGGGTGAGATTTTCTTAATGTATCAATTCCATGCAAAATTAATAAGCTAATAATTCAGTAAAAACTTTCTGTGGAAGTTGTTTTTCCTAAGCCATCTACTGAAAGAGTGATCCGGATGTGGAATGGGTTGCCCGCAGAGGTTGTTGAGTCGCCAACCCTGGATGTGTTGAAGGGGAGGCTGCACGAGGTGCTGAGTGATATGATCTAGATGTAGAGGATAGGTTAGTTGGATTATAGGTTGGACTAGATGATCTTCAAGGTCCTTTCCAGCCTTATCTATACTTTAACTGGAATGCAGTTTCCACTGACTTTTGTTTTCTGTGTGACATTCTTTCTAGACGAGATCCTCCCTTTCTCCAGTACAACATGGGGAGTCTTTATTAATCACTGTAGACCTTTGTCATATTTATGTTTAGTAGACAGCTCTGTTGGTTTCTTCTGTGCAACTCTAAATTGTAGAAAAATATTTTTTCCCCCCAGAGGTAGCAGTAACATGGACAGGATTTCATGAGTTTCTTTCTCATTGCTGTAGCTGCGCTGCCCTTCCCTCCTACATTTTAATACATATGTGGGACTGAAATAGGCAGAACTTCTTTAAGATTTTTAGCAGAGCAAAAAAGGATTTTTGTCTTTGTTCAACTAATTGCAGAAGAATTAAATATCTTTCAGTAGTGGTAAAAAAATTACAAATTGATATAAATTAAAGTATTATCTTGACGACCTTTATTTCCATCTTTCTGCATGATACAATTGTTTTATATGCTGATCAATGTATTCCAAAGTCTTCTTTAAGGCAAGTGTACATTTAAAAGATAGCATGGTAAATTACCTTTGTATTTAGAAGTTCCATATGTAGTGAGTTTCAGCCCATTTGCAGCTGTACAGCTGAGTTGGGTAAGCAGTATGGATTTAACACTTAACTTTTTATTCTATTTGTAACTTCCATGTTGTTCAGTAGCTAAACACAAAGGAATGTGAAATGGCAGATTTTCTTGAATGTTTCAAGAAAAAATGAGAAGGGGATGGTGGTAAGATGTTTTTGTTGTGTTAGGAAAAGATTTGAGGAGGTCATCTGGCTGCAGGAAGAATCATCTGGAGATAAGGATTAGCGGGGTTAAAAAAGCTGTTTTCAAATTTGACTGCAACAGGGATGAAAGTCGTTCTGTGGCATAAGGAGACAGGGAGTCAGAGTGGGAAAGAGCATGATGAATGGTCCGGAAAAGTGGAAGGGATTAATTCATAGAGGCTGAAGGAGCAAAGCCATGGAGGATACTGAAGATGTGAGAGGAATGATATATTGCAATTTACTTTTGTCATTAATCTGTGGATGAAGTGATGGATTGAAGGAGACCACTGAAACCATCCAGTGGAGCATCTCATGGGGGGATAAATTTCAAGACTCAGCTGGAGATGGACTTCACTCTCTGAGCTGCCCCACTGAAAGGAACGGGATGAGTTTTGTAGTGAGGAAATCAGTAATTAATTTTGGGTTGTTAGGTTAGTTGAAATGGGAAGCAGGTCTCAGACACTGAGGTACTCGTGCTGAGGTGTATGCCAGCATCTTGTGAGTGGGAAGTTTTTTTGAAGTTGTATTTGTCACTTACATGCAAACTCAATGGCAAATCTTGCCCAGAAACGTTAATAGTGAGCATTTCCAGAGACCCTACACTTTTCTGAGCCCAGGGCTCTGAGAGGGTTTTGCTATTTGACCTTTTGCACAAATACATGTAGCTAAAACTACCCAGTGCTTATCTGTGGAATAGGGACAGACAGACTTTATAGATAGCACTGCTAAAGTTGATAAGGTCACAATATTACTTGCTACCTTAATTGCTTCAGTTAACTGAAGACTAGGTCTGGTTTATGTAAACTTGAATTTAAATTTGCGTGTTGTCTCATACTGTACAGTGTTACACTTGAAGTTTAATGTAGATTATATAGAGTTTGGAAAACATAGTGGCCAACATTCCTGAGATCACCTCTTGATTACTAGAACAGTGTGAACACTGTTTAAATACATAGCTGTGATTAGGTATAGGAATTAAAGTCTTACTTTAGGCATAGTAACTACTTTTAGTGCCCCACAGCCTGTCACTGCAAATAGGAATAGCACCATTTGAGAAAAGGAGCAGAAAGGCAAATGAATCCATATGCTTAAACACAAAGTTCAGGAGGTTATTTGAGCAAAAGAAATAGCTGTCAGAATCGGGAAATCCAACACTAGGGAATCCTGGAGGCAGGGGCACAGTCCGGAGTGGGCACTGTGAGAAGGAAACTGAAGAGCCTGAAATGGAATTTGAGGAGCAAAGAGTCAAAGACATAAAAACAAACAACAAGAAATTCTTGTGGTATATTAAAGACAGGAAACACTGTGAGAGATTGGGCAGGTCCCTTGGGCATGTTATTCTATACCCTGGGGCTGTCAACTGCAGGTCTTCATACAGCTTTGTGTGAGGGGGTAACTCTTCCACACTGTCAGATCTGGCTCTGGAAACTTCTGTTTCTTCCTGTATGGCACTTCCTTAATGACAACTCCTTTGTGTCCCCATAGCCCATGCCTTCCCATTCCACTTACCCACAAGATCCAGAAATAATTTCTTCATGTTCCCTGGCTATCTTTGTGATATTTAAGCAGCTTTCAGCAAATTCAAATGTCAGATTTTGAGGACCAGTGGGTATATGCTTTTGCATACCTCAAGGGCCCACTGTAGTATCAGGCCTAGGAAGATGTAGATGGATGTTTGTGTTGGCTGGTGTGACAGACTGCTTGACTTTGTGTGGTATCTGCGTGGTGTGATCAGGATTGGGAAATGAGTGCTCAGATACTGAGCATTGTGTTTGATATTCCTGAACCTGCTTTTAAGAACCAGCATTGCCTAAGGTATATTAAACAATTTCAGATTTCATAATGCTTGTAAGTACTGATTTAATCTATTCAGAATCAGATCAAGGACTCCAATGAAATTTTCCTTTGTTGTGCTGAGTAGTCTGCTTTCTTCATTACTTTGAAATTCCTGAAGTAGCACATCTCCTACACCTTGTCTCTGAGGAAGTGATTGAAAACCAGTCCTCAAGGTCATACCCTCCAAATTTGGAACCCCCTTCGCCTAATGCCACTTTCATTTTAATGGCTTGTATCTCTTGCTCGGTGTGTGTTTGCTAAATTACTGTTTGTCGTGTTATCTCTAGCTGTGCCTCGCTAAATTACAGTGCAGGCCTTTCAGCATCAGCGAGTTTCCATTTCAGGGAGGCTTTGACAGTCTCGAAGACTCTGGGAAACTCTTGATTCTTACAGAGCTTCCCTCCATTACAATGGGAAAGAAAGTGTTGGGGCATATTTCTATGAAATGGGAGAAATTTTGGTCAAGGCAGAATACTGGCTCAAAGCTGTGCCAGGTGAGGGTTAGACAGGGAATTAGGAACCATTTCTTTACTGAGAGAGTGATCAGACCCTAGAATGCGTTTCCTGGAGGGACGATAGATGCCCCAAGCCCATCAGTGTTTTAAGAGGCATTTGGACAGTGTGTTACCGAGATGCTTGAGCCTGATCAGCCCTGAATCGATCAGGCAGTCAGACTAGTTCTGGTCATTGGAGGTCCCTTCCATTCTGTTCACCGGGAGCTGCTTTATAACATTTCCCAGAACAAGTTAATCAAGTCACCGTTTTTTTTTTATGGTCTTATGAAGAGTTTCATTATACGAGATCGATCTGAAAGACAACAGAAAACTCTTCCACGATCTGACCTTTGTGGAACAAGAAGGCAGGAGATTTGTCAATGGAACTGAAACGTCCTTACATAATTTAAATGATTTTGCAAAGTTTAAGGCCCTGTTTCACAAATCCATTTTCTTGGCAGAAACATTCAGTGAGCACTGAAGTTCTGAGGGAATTTTGTGGATCAAGAGGAGTGTTGCAGAACTAAGATAAACCTTGTGTATGCCAAAATGCTTTTTTGAACCTGGTGTGAAATGCAGAAATGCATTTTCTTCAGGGCCCAGAATTTCTTGTGTGATCTGTTACCCTCTCATTTTCAGTCTACCAGTAATTTTCTTATTTGATTGGGTGGTTGTTCCTCTTTCAGTGCTTCTGAAGGACTTGATCCCATTACAGGGTTATACAGATCAAGTTTCTTGTCCAAAGGGTCTTCCTTGAAATCAGCAGTCGGTTCCAGGGCTTCGGAGAGTAGAACTTACAGAGGGAGGTGTCTATTATAATAAATTTAAAGATACAAAAAATAAATGGAGAATTTACTTGCTGGTGCAAATATCTGAATCTTGAAATTTCTCCTGAAACAAAACCAACAAAATTGCTGTCAGAATATTTCACGGTGATTGTTCCCTCACCTTCCCTTTCTGAAAACTTCATGTTTACTTTTTTAATCTGACTGGGCTAAAAATGTAACACCTAAATGGGTAGAGTACAAAAATTGATTTATTTTTATTGATTCTGTGTGACCTTGAAATGAAGATAAGCATTTTAAGAAGGTGAATTCTTCATAAACTTTGCCTTGTAGTTAAGCTTCTGTTCTTATACAAATTTAGGACAGCACTCCGTGGTTTAAAATTTGTAGCATAAAAGTTTGTAGGGTAGAAGAGTTAAGTGACTGTAGTGTGGAGCTCTCTGCACTTACTGTTGAGAATTGAATGTTTTGTCTTCTGAGAGATTCAAAGTAAGCAATCGGCTTAGGTGTGTTAAAAAAATGTGCTTTTGAAAACCAGAACTCTCTTGCCCAAGAGAGACCACTTGGAACTGGAGTTTGCTGAAGATCATGATACCATTTATGTAGATCATAGTTTTGGTGCTTTAGTACAGAATACTTGTTTGGTGAACTTCTTCTGAAGCTCCCTAGAAAGAGCTCTGAACTGGAATTCAGGAGAGCATTACATTATATTGCTGCAGTCCATTTCCATCTACTCGTTCATGTTGGAATTGTGCTGGAGCAGAGTGGCTGATTTGCTTTTGTTGTCAGACTGATTTATCTGCAACTTTGATTTTTTAAGTTGTTGAGTAAAAGAGTGCAAAGCTTTTAACAGAGCAATAAAAGCTGCAAGTATATGAGGTTTTAACAATTTCATATTAAAACTTCAGTGTGACAGATGTGATGGATGCTTTGACTCTTGATTCCAAGCATGTATAATATTTCTACAGTTGAGTTCCCATCACTAATGACCCATGTTTAACCAAAAAAATGTAAGTATATGTTGTAATTCGTGAAATACCCCTGAGCAATAGAGGAAGCAAAATGCATTCCCACAAAAATCCACTTTTAGCTCTGTTGCAATGCATCCATGGATCTTGAGGGAAATGGCACATGTAGTGGCTAAGTCACTATCCATCATATTGGAGAAGTTGTGGCAGTCTGGTGAAGTTCCCACTGACTGGAAAAGGAGAAACACAACCCCCATTTTGAATAAGGAAAATAAGGAAGGCCCCGAGAACTACGGGATAGTCAGTCTCACCTTAAAGTGAGAGGATGAACAACTTTGCAGCTTCTTGAATTTAAGCAAACTCTGTGGTCTTGTGAACCCTGATCATCTCAGAAGGTTTCTGGGTATGTGTGGGAAGGTTGAACTGCAGTGTTGTGGTGACTTTACTTTGATCAAGAGCTCTGCAGTTTTCTGCACATGAGAAGTTTCATTGCTTTGGCCTTTGGTCTTCGTTGGTGTGACAGAAATTTGTCTTGAAAAACCTCTGTAATCAATGTGATTGGAAAAAAAACTTGGCTTTGTGTATTTTCTAAGGAAGGAATTTCAGAAGAAAAATAGGTGGTTTGATTTGTTAGTGCCTAGTGGGTTTCATGTGCTTTCCCTTAGGAATAACTGGAGCCATTTCTCCACAAACATCTGGTTAGCCATGAAATCACCAACATGTGTGCTTCTGCCAGTGCTGACCCATGTGTTGAACACATGCCAGTCACTTTATCTGAAGGAATTTGGAGGATAAATTGAGGAGAAACACTTCACCATAAAGAAATGTGTTCTGTTTTTATAAGATTATTTTACATATTGATCCACCTTTAATTTTTTCCATTGAATGAAGCTTTGTAAGCATGTGAAATTTTTTAAAGCAACACCGAGAATATTTTCCTGAATGTACAGTGGTTTGGATTCACTTTCTGTGGAAGTCAGTCATAGAAGTCTTTTCCACTGTTTTTCTTCGGTACTCTATTGAAATTCTTTGTTCTGACTGGAACAAAAGTCCATGGACAGGGTCAGATTCTTCAAGCAAACATGTCTTTTCAATTACATTATGGTGTTATGATATCAAATATGTCTGCAAAATAATCTACAAGGGGGCACAGTCAAAAATAAATGCTGCAGGAAAGGTTTTTGGGTTTTAAGTATTGCCTGCCTGTGTCTTTTCTCCGAGGCCAATCTCTGCCTTTAATCTTGTATGACTATGTGCTGAAGAAGCCAGTGGCCCTCATGTTGCTGACCATACATGAACCACAGTGGCTTATAGCTGCTCGGTGGGGTAATGCCAGAGTGTTCTCAGCACAAATTTGGGTGAGGGTACTGTGTGCTGGTCTCTCGCTGGTTTTTGTGGATAGGCATTGTACAAGGGTCTGAAAAGCCAGTGAAACGAATTGTTTACAGGAGATGGCTTGTACCACAGCCCATCTCTGCAGCAGTCTTAGCTGTGGTGCATTTATGTTTCCCTCAGTTTGTTTTCTCAAGGCTTCTCAACCTAGAAAATGAAGGCTGGGTAAAGTTAGTGCTGAAAGATGAAGTTGATGTTACTCAGTCCAGGATCAGAAGAACCAGGTTTTGTGGCCTGTGCTTTTGAAGAGATGAGGAGCAGCGGGTGGTTGTGCAGGCTGTGACTGTGGTGTCTGAGTGCCCTGATGAGTCCTGATCCTTTTCCCTCATGCAGCTGCAAGGGCTCGAGTGTGGCCACACACACTTAATGTGAGGGCAGAGGGAGCCCAGAGCTGGAGCCAGCTGGCAGTTCTGGGTTAGTCTTCATTGCTGAGCACACAGGATTGCAATATTGCTGATCTCTACGTGAAGATCATTCTGTATTTTTAAAGTTGTTGATAAATACAGATTTAATATAGATTTTTAAAACAATGTCTTTTTACTCTTAGTTGTGACTTGAGCGTTTTAGTGGAATTTAGACATAATTTCTTGTATTTCTGTGTTAGTACCTAAATAAAACAAAACATGGAAACCAAACCATCTCCTTCCATATTCCATCTTTGTTAAGCTGATCCTGTCTCTTGTAGCTATTTTTCTCGTACATTTTTAGAAACAGGTCATAATGGACCACCTAACTAATTCAGCTGGAAATCATGAAGCAGTTCATGACCTTATGAAACAAACATATTAGTTTTCCTACTGCCAGTTGAACTCCTTAATCGGAGGGTCGAGAAAATTCTCTCTAGAGGTTCCTGTCTGGTCGCTTGTCAGTTAATGAAAAAATTCCCAGAAGAATGAAAAGACTTGTACATTTTCCTTCTTTTTCCTGATTAACTCAGAAGAGAAATTTTTAGTTCTTGCTTCTTTACTGGTCCAAGTATTTGACTATTTTGTACTTTCCTTTCTTGATAGTATTTAATAGAAGAAATGGAGGGGTTTATTTATATGTATCCCAAAGTTACTGGGAACTTTGAAGTGTGTCTCTGCCAGGGAACATGAACATGCAGAGCAGCAATGTACCAGAGACAAGTCGGAATGTACTCAGTACTTTGATCACATCTTGATTCTAAAGATAGGTTTTGTATTTTATACCTCTGCATAGGTAACATCCCAGTGCTCAGTGCCTCATGGGTCATTGGTGCCACTGTGCAAGTCAAGCAACTGAGAACAGTCTGGAGTGCTTTTGGCGAGCCTGGCTTGCCTGCTCTCCAAGCCCCACTGTGTCGTTGTGCAGCGTGTTTGAGCTCCAAGAGACCACCAGTGTTAAATGCCCTCTCTTTCTCTAGCAATGGCATCTGTTCCTCCCTGGTGTTAGTACCTGGCACTGTGTGTAGTTGGCACAGCTCTTACCTTCTCTGTGGCTTTCATTTGCAGCAAGGCTGCAGAAGCAATTTTTGACCTTTCTTTGCCTGTTATTTTTTGAATAGCTTCTCTCCTCAGGCAATCTAAACCAGCAGTATCTCTACATAGCCACATTTCACTTGTACATTAGCTGTGCCCCCCTCCTCACACCATAATTACAGTTTTGATTGCCTGGAAATAGTTTGCTCGCTTCATGTTATTTCTATGTGCATGTTCTGTACATGTTGTTGTTTAAATGTTGTCCTCACCTTTGCCTCTACAAAGGTTTCGGTTAAGAGGACTTTCTGCTTTGTGTAGGCCTGGAACATTTGGAGTGTCATGATAAATGATGTGCTGCCTTGGGTGCTTGAGCCGGCCCGTACAGCGGTCATGAATGGGCAGAGATTCTTCACAAGTCCAGTTGGGTTCTGGAAACAACATTATGTACACTAAGCAGCCCATTCCAAAAGCTTTTGTGGCTCTGGGAAATCCAAAGTGGAGTGGTACACTGTTTTTCTGTCCAGCAGTTTGTGGAAAGAAATTACCTGAAAGCCTCAATCCTACAGATTGCAATAAGGGCATTATCTTCACTTATCAAAGAGCCCCATGCAGGTTGTGTTGTGCGTGATTCACAGCACTGAAAAACTGCTTGCAGACATGGAAAAATAATTGCTACTGACCCCCCAAAAGACTGGGGTCATTGTTTTGCACCATCTGGGTGCCAGTGCTTGCCCCTGCCTGCCCCTGAAGCAGGTGTACTCTAATGGTACCTTGAGCTCCATCCTTCATTGGGTGCTCTGGTAACAGCCGTGTGAGGTTTGGAAAGTGTGTGGTTACTGTTCAATAACCAAACTGTTCACAGGTTATTCTGAGTTGGAAGGGACCCACAGGATCATCTAGTCCAGCTCCCAAGCAATGCCCACCCAGGGATCAGGCCCGCAATAAAAAGCATGTGTAACTTTGCCACTGAATGTTCTGCTCGTTCAAAGGGACTGCAGCCATAGACACCACAGGTCTTTTCTGAACACACCAAACTGAAGGAATCCATTTTTAAGAACCAATATACATCCTGTCCAGTGCCAGGCAAGTCTTGCATTGTTAAGCCAACACGCCTTTTGGAGCTCACTGTGTTTTTATAACAATGCCCAAAGATGTTAAACCTCCCCACCTGCCCCCAGCGAGACATTTACTTGAAAAGAAACCAAGGACTTACCTCATCATCCAGGGTTGATTTTTAAGACAATGTTGTTCAAGCTGTTGTTTATTTTTTCTAGAAAGCTTTTTTATTTTCTAAGGAAAAAATGTCTTTTCCTTTCACTTACACGTCTTTGCAGCAGCACACAGGATATTGCCTGAAAAATGAAGCTGGATTATTTTTTTTCTTATGTGGCAAAAACTTCGTTCATTAGAATAGTTAGATCAGACCTAATTTAAGCAATGTGTGGACTGTCCCTGTGGGTTTGTCTTGAACAGAATATTGATAGTTACAGAGTTGTCATTCAAAGCTATTTTGCAAGTGCTTTGTGCTGTAATCCATCCTGGGAATTGTGTGCTACTTGCTGTAGCTTCCAGTCATCACTGTCCGTGTTAGACTGATCAAATAAATCAGAGAACATCATTTCTGCTCCTATTTTAATGGCTGTTAAAGTAGGAGAAGAACTTCAGATGGTCACAGTCACGTGACCAGCTTGGCTGCCTATGAGGACCCAACTGCTGTGGCTCTTTCTTTGCAGATTGAGAGGACTGTTTTTAGAAATAATTTGTCCTTGGAAAGCAAATCAAGGGCATAGACAATGTTGTTGAAGTACAGCTGTAGTTCTTTCTTCGGTTATCTTGGCCCAACTCCTGTTAAAACTGTGAATTGGTATTATTAAGCAATAGCTGACAGGTTTGGATTTGGCAGATATGAATTATATGAATCATCTTGTGGAGTTCTGTTTTGATGGAAGGGAAGTAAGACTGATAGCCACAGCTTTATAACACATCCAGGCCCAGTCCTCAGGGCTTTTACTGCTCTTCTGGATCATCTTAACCACAGTGATGGGAGATGTCCATCAGCCTTCTACTGCACAAATATTCCCAAAGAACTACTTGCTTTATTTATCTATCAGTGGAAGCCTGATGGTGTCATAAAAGATTAATACCACATCTGCTCTGCAGCTTTTTGCTGGCCAACTGATTTAGTTTTACTGGAGACTACTCACTTTAAAAAAGAGTAAGTAATTGTGCCCTGTGATTGCAGTGTATAAAATAATATACAGCTGTGCAAAAATGGAGTATACAGAAACAATAAACAGCTAAATTTAATTACCAGCTCGTTCATTGTACTCACAAAAAAGTTTTAAGGTGCAATACATAGTGAGCAGCTCGAAGTCAAGCCAGCGAGCTGTAACTGATTCTGTGAAGCATAATGACCTAATTATTTTCTATAAACACTTCCATGTAGTGTTTTCTTTACAAAGGGCAGTTATGGTTTGGGACAGCAGAGTACAGAGCTGTCTCTGGTCTGGTTTTGATCAATAGTTTTGCAGTTAGTTCTAACTTTGTTAGGCATTGCTGCTTTGTAAATGATAAAGCCAACGCCACTGAGTCTGAAAAATGAGTGTGCTGTGGTTACTACTTCCAGCAATTTGGGTATACATATTCCTTAGCACTGCCTAATGAAACCATAATTTGTGTTTCCATGGCAAGGTGACCAGTGCAAAACTAAAAATTGTATTTATCACTGGCCCGCTTGATTGTTATTTTTTCCTAGGCTTGTGCATCTAGTGCCTTTTCCCCCCTTTGCCTCACCAGCCTTTGAACCAGTGAGGCAGTTTTAAACTGATGTTACGTCTTTTATTGGTAGAATCAAATACCAAAATAACCCAGAGTTAATGGTTTCCTTGTTCATTAGTCTCACCAGAATGCGCTGCATGTTTCCTCCCCTTCTCCCAGTACAGGATTGTACAGTAAAGAAACTGTTTAAGAATAGTAGTGACAGGAAAATGTCCCATGTGTGTGACTGAGCAAAGGGTGTGGGTTTGGTGGCTGGGGTTGTTTCCTATATAATTGCAAAGCTGTACTAAGGCTGACAGAATAGGTTAGCACATATGAAACAACAAGCAAGACTAATTTTCATGCCAGCATAGAAGTTCTCAGGTGGTACTTAATGGTGCTGGCTCCTGTTGCTGCTGTTGGAAGTTGATCTTCCAGCAGACCATCTGGAAATGGGTTTTCCCAAGTGTTTTGGCTTTGACCATGTTCCCTTATTACAGTAGCAGGTCACATTGTGTCCAGTATTACCTGTGGGAAACCACTGTCCCAGCTGCCAGCACAGTAGGAAAGTCCAGGTGTTCTTGTGCTCCTGACATCTCACTTCTGGAATTTTTTTAAAGCCCTTAACTTGTTTTTCTAAGCCTGTAAATGGTCACAACTTCATTTGCACTTACATTCTTCTTTAAAGTAATCTTAGGATAAAAAAAATCCCCATACCTGCTCATCTTGTTTAATAGTACTTTTTAAGCATTCTTTGTTTATATGTTTTTAAATATGTTTGGAGATCATCGTACACTCAAGTAGAGCTCTGAGTTCTATCACTTGTGTCATGCAGGTGTGTGTTTGGGTGTGATTTTTTGATGTGTATGTTCTCTCTGTATCACATTGCAAACAATCTGTACTTAAATTCTACTGCTGCAAAATATTAGTATGTTGTCCTTTATTTTGGAAAACCATAAAGATGCAGAAGTCTTAAATGGACGAGAAAGCCTGAAAAGGAAGCTATTGTTCTGCAAACTGTAGCCTTCATTCCACTGATAACTCTGTAATAAATGCAAGATGTTGCAGGGAAAGGAGCCAAATATTAGTGTGGTCCTAAGAGACCAAACAAATAATGGAGCTACTTAAATTTGTCACTCTTCTTTCATGATTACACTTAAATCTAAAGTGTATGCAGATGTTATTTCCATATAGATTCTGTGTAGATAGTTTTGTTTTGTGAGTGTTATTAAAACTTTTCAATAATGTTTATAGTGTAATGGTTTCCTTTTTCCTTTGTTTAGGAGTGTGTGGATTTTTTAAATTTAAAATGCAGCAGGCACTCAATTATTGGAGAGTGTAGGGAATTGTTAATGTGGTGGAGAGCTGCTGCATTATTGGGGTGGTCTTACCTGTTCAGCTCTGTGGGGAGTGCTCCAGCTTTGAGCTGCTCTCAGAAATGTGAGGACAGTGACAGTAACTTCCCTTTCACACAGGTGTGTTTCAGGAATGAATTCTGGGACTTTCAAGTGGTAGGTCTGCTCTGGGTGAGCCTCATCCTCTGTGAGGCAGAAATGGTCTTCTGTGCACGAAGTCTGATGTTTACGTTGACTTTGTTTTGGGAAAGTGGTTTCCGTGCTAAAATATCCATGTTGGACTTAGGGGAAGTAAAGAACGTGGGCTAGATCCGATTCACAACTCGGCAAGTTCAGAGTTGCTTAACCTCACCTAATGCTCTTCATCTGAACCCCACAGCTGCTCACAGGATATGGATCTCAATGGCTTGTGAAGGGCTTGTGTAAGAGAGGGAAGCAAATTAACTTTATGTATGGCTGTTGTATGTCAATCCACATTTTCTGGGAAAACTCCTGTGTTTGTTCCCTGAGACCACATCTGCTGCCTGTAAGAAAACTGGGGTTTGAGATGAAGGCAAGCCTTGAATGCTGCTCTTGCACTGCCCTCTGCACTTCAGCGGATCCTCTGTTATGTTGCTGTTGGTCTGGAAGCCTGACAAAAACCCCAATTCCTTAGAAAGACTTGATGGCACTAAAATAGAGGTGACAGCAATTTAAAAGTAGAAGCAGCTATTCCTCCTGAAGGGAAGTGACATAAGCTAGTGAATGCTGCGTTCATGTGAGGAACAAGTCAAAGCATAGTTACAATATTGGCAATTTTTCCTTTGTCTGTACTGCTACTTAAAATGTACTTGTCCTTCCCCCAATAGACCTGCAGGTGGTGAAAAAAATAGAGGAGATATTTGGAAAGTGCTGCTATACCAGTGTTGGGCAAAATGATACATAACCTCCTACATATGTTTCTCCCTGTAGCACCGTTCTTTACCAGAAATACTGAAATTGTGCAGCTTCTTGCAACATTGCAGTAGGTTTAAATCAGGATTAAATCCGACTGAAGAAAGTCAGTGGTGGTACATGTGTGCAAAATCTGGTGTGAGATGAGTCAGGAATCCTTTGTGATTTTTATTGCATTAGGCATACAAAGTTTAGCTGCTGTCTGACTGAAGGGAAGGAAAAATCTCTGTCCTGTCAGGATGGATGTATTTCTGTCAGAAGGGAGCTATTGCTCCAAACCAAGCTGTGGCATGCACAAGGTGAGTTAAACAAATACTAGACATGAAAAGCAATGATCTTTCACTTGTGTGTGCTAAACTGAGCATAACACAATTTTTAATGTGCGAGGGGTAGGAACCAGGCTGGAGGCCCAGCGTGTGAACTGGCTGTAGCTGCCTGGCCTGGCAGGCTCTGTGCTGCCACCGGAGCAGCAAACCCAGCGTGGCACCGTGTCGGAGCTGGGCTTGTCTCCAGGAACTCATTCCATAACCCCAGCGACTCAGATGGGAAGTTCCCAGAGGTGAGCTGTGTTTGGTCAGCTGGGTTTGAGTGTCCAGGCACATCAGGGGTGGCATCGAGTGTTTGGTGAGCTGGTGATAAAACAGTTTGAACAAAGTTCTCCCCATGGAAGGTGATGCTGCCTGACTGTCATTAAGTAGTTACCACTGTGTGAGTTCAAAATCTAAATCTGGCTGTTGTTTCACTTTCCCTGTAGTTTGAAATCACAAAGGGACTTTTGAGGAACATGAAAACAAACTTTATTCTCAGTCTTCCTAATTATTTTAATACTAGTAGAAGGCAAAAATAATACATAATGTCTTCATCAAATGTTGGATTAATTTGGTTACGGCTTATTTCTGTTCAGAATTGATGTATTTACAATTTATTCTATTGGGTTGAAGCCAAAGGCAGTGAAAGATGATCAAATGATTCTTCAGGTTTAGAAATTGGGTTTTTGTGAGTTTATAACTGTCTGAAGTTGGTTGTGTTTGACTGCATAGATGAGCAGCTGATCTTGCAAAGAGTGGTGAACCTTCCTTGGGATTTAGAAACTTCACACAAAGTATCAGACAAGGTGCACTCAAAACATATAATTAATCACTTTAGCATCTGCCTGCTCTGTGCAGCCGGAGTGCAAACTGACCATTGTTGTCAAGTCATTTGACTGCATGAAGCCCCCAGTATTTCTAATTTAAAGGTCTGAGAACAGTAATTTGATGGTCTCACATATCTCTTACTGCCTTACTAATGAAAAAGGACTTATGTATTTCCTTCTGAACCATCACTGACTGCAGTCATGAGTCATTTTTTGTGTCTGAGCAGTGGTGATAAGGAAGCAGACGATACCTTGTGGGTGTTTGCAGCTCATCTGCAATCACCAGCAATATTTCTGTGCCCTGTTTTTAGTGTTCGGACTCTTTTTGCAGGAGGAATGAGGCTCTGTGCCATCACAATTTTTCCCTTTTACAATGAAAAATAGATGGCATTATTAAATATCATTTCATACTTGTCTCAGAATAATGCAGAATTTAATTTAATTGAATGCAAAATTTTTGTAGTTGAGAGGCTTGAAAATAAAATGCTGTGTGATTTCTGATCTACAACCTGCTATCCCTGGAATCTGCTGAGATCTATTCCTTCAGGATGTATGTTGTCACTGATTGTTTTAGTCTTATCTTTCACTGGAGCTGTTATTTCTCAGGAAAATAAGGGTTCTTGCATGTTCATAATTGAATTTCATTTAGTGAATTCATTTCATTGAATTTCATAGTTTTTGGGTAAGGAAATTGATACCTGCAATTCTGCCTTTATGGATGTGGAAGGTGAAGGAACAGCCTAAGACTGTTGGCATTGTAGATTAGTCCCTGCTCCCATAATGATAAGCCGAACATCTGTAAGTGCGTGTGTGGAGGAAATTTAAACCACTGTTCTCATTTTTTGAATAATTCTATTGAGCTTTTAGTATGATGGATGTTTAGCTTTCCTCTAGAAATAGAAGTAACACAGAGGTGATGTGACAAACTATTACTTGTGCATAGTTTGCAGAACAAATTACACTACAGTTTGTGTAAAGATTCCATCATAAATCTAATTTTCAGAGTTATTATGAGCTGCGAAAGTGCTTCAGTCTGAAGCTGGGCAAGGTGTTTCTCTGCCCAAGAATGACCTGTCATCTTTTTCAACTGAAGAGTATCTGGATTCTTAATTTCTAGGATTTTATAAGTGCTTCCAGAGTATTAGTTGCTGCAATAC
This sequence comes from Pitta sordida, assembly GCA_013390025.1. Classification (NCBI taxonomy): domain Eukaryota; kingdom Metazoa; phylum Chordata; class Aves; order Passeriformes; family Pittidae; genus Pitta; species Pitta sordida. The sequence continues at coordinate 262,085 of WEKX01025992.1, forward strand.
CAGTGGGAATGCTGAAGTGATTTTTCTGGCAGAAGGATACAGTGTGTGTGTGCAAAGTACTGCTGATTTAATACACAATGAGAGATGCTGTAATATCTGTTTAGTTAAACTGCACTTAGTGGTGAAAGGGATTGTAATGCTTATCATAACAAGCAAGTTAGTTGCCCAGGGAGATGTCCCGGGGGAAGGCACAGGGAGGCTTTGCCACAGAACTTTGCCAGTGTGTGCTAATCTGGAGTTGCATTATTGTATCTGCTCCTTTGTTGGGCTGATCTGTGAGTGACTTGGGTTTGTGCTGCGGTGCAGTGAATCACATGGTGATGTTCAGATGAATGTAGAGTAGGATTAGACCAAAACCCCATTATCTGGCCAGTCCTCAGGAGGTATAAAGTGACAGGTCTCCTGCCTTGACTGAGACTACTTGCCACCCAGAGGAGTGCAAGAATGATTTATGTCAGAGGCTTTTTGTTGGAGAGCTTCCAAAGAAAGCACTAGGAATGGTGTGGATTACTGTCTTCTATGTCATTAAAAATAATCTCAGGAACCAATCCCTTCCTTGCCCTGTCCATGAATTCTAACACCCCAGTCAGTGGTTTGAGTGTATAATATTTGCCATCTGCAATTTGAAGTGTGGTAACCATGGAACTCCTTAAATACTGTTTTTTCTTAGGCCACTTGAAAATGGTGTAGTTAAAGGTGATTCTGTTTTCCTGACTTGATTATTTCTTTCTGGTTTTGGGTCACAGCAGACTTGACGTCAAGTCCTGCCCAACCACTGGCTGGTGTCCAGACCTGGCCAGTGTTAACAGGGAAAGAATTTATTCACATGGCGTCTTTCCTTCATCCGGGAGTTGTACTTTGCAAAAAGTGCCTCTCAAGCCACATACTCACGGGACTGGGAAACAAAAGCTTCAGCTTCTTTTCTGTCTTCGTTTATCTCACAGATTCTCATTGAGCTAGAGGGATGCTTTGGAAATACGTATACCCAGTTGAATGCCCAGATGCAGTGTCAGTTCCAAAAACCATCTTGCACAGCCCCTCCCTGCCTGTGCTCAGCAGAGTTTGTCCAAATCCCTCATTGCCTATCAAGTTTGGGTCAGGTTCTAGTTAGGGAGAACACAGTCTTCTTGTTTAAATAAAATAATTGTGTGTTATGTGTTGCCTTTATTGTGCACAGGTAATATGAAAGCTGTTTACTGTTATTGTAAGCATATTGCAGATTTCATGTAACTATTGCTGTTCCTGTCCAGGACAATGTTAGTCCTGTGACTGAGATGTTGGGTGCCTGCTGTTAAACCTCTAATTCTTTGTCTTCCTTGCCCCTTTTTTAGAGGCCTTTGAGTCTTTGCTTCGCTTTGCTGAAAACCGCACAAGTTCCCTGTTTGAGACAGCTTACAGACCTATGGCAAAAGAAGCAGCAGAGCCTGTTAAGGAGCTTTTTACAGACATCTCTCTCTACATTCTGGGTGCAGAGACTACAGTGGAAAGTGCAGTTTTGCGGTTCTTTGACAGTCTCTTTCCTCTGGTGTATAGTCGGCTAATAAACCCGGGAATTACAGATCTGTCAGAAGACTACACGGAGTGTCTGCGGCTCACAAGGCAAGACATAAATCCTTTTGGACACTATTCTAAAAACATGGTTACAGAGCTGTCAAAATCTCTTTGGGCCAGTCGGATGCTCAGCCAGGCCCTGAGTCTGGGCATTGAAGTGATAAATACTACTGAACACGCTGCTCTGACGAAGGAGTGCAGCAGAGCCCTGGTGAAGATGCAGTACTGCCCACACTGCCAGGGCCTGACGCTCATCAGACCCTGTGTCGGATATTGTCTGAATGTAATGAGGGGCTGCTTGGCCAGTGTGTCAGAGCTGGATGCGCAATGGAGGGAGTACATCTCCACGCTGGAGTATCTGACTAATGAAATGGCTGCCTCACATGATCTGGAAAACGCACTGTCGGGAATCTGGAACTCGGTCAATGAAGCCATCCTGCACGCACAGCTCAATGGGCCACAGCTCTCTGCTACAGTAAGTGCTCTCTAATTATTTGCTACCCCCATTTATCAGTTTCCTTATTTGGTACATAAGCATTTAAACAAGTTGGTGTTGTCTTTATATCAGGTTTTAGTCTTCAACCAGATCTTAGTGTAATAATCCATGAAAACATTACAGACAATTACGATGGGATTCAGTAGAGTCTGCTTGGAAATGAAAGGGTTGAGAGGGATATTTATTCCTTGAGAAGTGACCCTTTAAAGCAGAGAGCCCTACCTTGTCTCCATTATTTTCTAAGGAAAAAATCTTGGGTCTATTATACTTGATACCAACTAAGTGTTTCCCTAGCATGTAATTGTAGTGTGTGGGGACATTCTACAGGAATTACTGTGAGAGTCTAGAAAAGCAAATTTCTGAATTTAAAGAATTGAAAAGAAATGAACTCTAACAATTTTACAGTCCCTTCGCTTTGTGTTGACTGAAACATCAGCAAGGTAGGACAGGTCTATAATAAGTACACCCATCATATAGAAGTTGGGAAAAGAGCATGAAAAAAATTCAAACTTACTTGACAGTCTTTATGTAAGTAAAGGATAAAAATACACTTGAAGTGGATCTGTTTTTGTAAGTCATGTAGATTAAGGAAGAAAAAAACAGGATGGTAGAACTGTCACATAAATAATAGCAGCATATGACTGGCAGGTGTTCTCTCAAGGTGTTAAAGATTAGACCAGAAGTCATTGAAATGACTAGTGATGCAGCTGACTACCTCTGTATGAAGTTCAGCCCGGCTGACAATGAGAAAAAGAATGTAGCAATGTGGCCATAAGCGGGGTAAAGATTAATGTAAAAAATGCAGCTCGATCTGCCTGTCTCAAAGGTAAAGCAATTCTTGCAGAGAACAAATGAGAAGGAAATAACGCAAATGAAAAAATTCCTGTGCAGAACTCGGTGGTCATGTTGATGTAAGAAAAAAAGGACTCTAGAGGGTCTGCCTAAGGAAGCTTTGGCAGGAGGGTATTCTAAACTAAGGAAGTGTTTTTACAGGAGAAAATTGCTTGTATGTTTGCAACCTTCTAAGATTGCAAAGTTATAATATTGCAGTTCTCTTCGCTGTAGAACATCTGACTGAGCCAGTGACCTACAGTCAGTGTAATATGTAGATTATTAAAAAACCTCCAACCACTTCTGGTAATCTGAAAAAATTTCATGTGATATTTCTAGTTAGCTCAGTTTGTATTGCCTCAGTTTTCCTAATCCAGGTGAATATTGGATAACTGGGGATGAACTCAATGAGTGTATTTCTTTCAGGTGATTTCTCAGAAGTCTTTCAGGCTCAGAATTCTTTTATGATTATTAAAATATTTTTTTGAAACATTCTCAATTCCCAAGCAGTACCTTTAAATATTTTGCCTTCTTCCATTTGGAATCAATTCAGAAAGTTCTGTTGTGTTTGAAACTTGTTTGTTGGGGTTTTTTCCCCTCAAAGTTACTTTTATTTTCTCTCATTGATGAAATCTTCATGAGCAGATGATGATTGTGCGTTGTTTGGGGACTCCTTGGTAGATTGGGGAAGGATGTTTTCTGTTTGAAAATGAAAACTGTGTGCCAGCGTCTTACCCTTGTTCCTTTCAGTTGTCAGCAGGGTAAGATTGTATTTGGAAGACAGAGCATGTTTCACTATTTGAACAAGCATTAATCTGATACTGGTTTAAAATTTTCCTGATTAGTTGCAGAGGATAACCATTATTTAGAAAATTGAGCCTAATTAAACTGTATTTCCTCCTCTGAAGAAGCGGAAAGGAGTTCAATCCTCAGTTTCAGGATTTCCGGCTGGAGATGGTTTCTCGGAATCCAGACTTGTATTCTCAGTTACACTGGGGCCATTTCATTTCCAGCCACTGTATTTACTCTTGGTTTTACTTACAGGATTTTTTTTTTCCCTCCAGAAAAGATACCTTCTCTTTCCTCTTTGTAAATACGTGGAGACCTTTCTCTGTTCATGTCCCGTGCTCTTCAGCGTCTGCAAAAGTGGAATTGTTTAACTTACATACAGTTCCCATTACAAATGCTGTAATTGGTTTCATTGAATTGTAAATACTAATCTGTGGAAAATTCATCCAGGAAAGCAGAGCACTCCTAGTAATTTTCGTGCATCCTGGGGCATCTTTAATTAATGCTCTTGCCCTTTTAGGAAACATTTTACATTTTCAATAGACAATATGGCTAAAAATTAGGGTTTTTTTTTTTTTTGTCTTGCTGTCTGCCTGGATGATAATGAATAATGGAAACTAAGATTATGTTTTCTTTAAATGGGGGAGGGGTGAAATAAACCAATAAGGCACTTAAGGTACTTTGCTCAAATGAGGTGCAGTCAATTGATATTAAATCTGAAAGTAAAAATCCTATTTGTATGACGAGGCAGAATTTCAGGAGACTGGCCTCTGCTGATGTATTCCATTAGAGCCAGGAGAATTGCCTGATTTGCTGGGATAGCATGTGTGAAAGGTCACCTTTAAGATATTGGTAATCTCTCCTCAGATTCCTCTGGAATGTGCTGTGCCATTTGTTCAGTGATGCTGGCTGGCATCCAGCTCACTTAACGTAATGCAGGCCAGCCCTGCTCTGCAGCTTCAGCAATCCTCCTCCTCCTCAGCATTGCTTTCTGCTGTGGCTGCTGAATCTAATTGTCTGTCCTCTTGGTAGGAGCCCTGACTGCCTTGTGGTGCCAGCTACACACAAGTTTGTTTACCCTTCCTTATAATTTCCAGGACCTTTTCTCATCCCTTTCTTCTATTTGTGTCTTTGTGTGTTAAGGCTGGTCTCATTTTACATGTGTCCAGTTTACCGGATTGCTGTGCAAACTCTGTGCATCATTCCTGATTCTTTAATTTATTTTTTTTCCCAAAGTGAGAGTAAAATATGTGCCCTCAATGAAAGCATGAGGAGAAGAAGAGGCAGTTGTGCAATGCATGTAGGCTCTGGCACTTGAGGCAGGTGTGCCAGGAGGGAGTGAAACAGATGCTCCCTGTGCCCAGGCTCCCAGGGACGTGTTCCAGTTTCTTGTGCAGGGCTGGCAGGGCCTTGGCTTGCAGCCCATCTCCAGAGGGACGGGGACATGCATGGGGTACAGCTGTTGGAAACAGGATAACCTACAGGTAGGGAAGATTTCTGTTGGACCAGAAGTTGTTGGAATCTGATCAGTCCCACTAACTGGATGTATCCCAGTTTTTGAGGTTTGGTCATCTTGCTCCCAGGGTGGGACTGCTGCTTCCAGCTCTGGACCTCAAGGCACTGATGGTCTGTGGGATGGGTTTCCTGCTGGACAGGTGGACACTTGCAAGTCAATGCCTTGCTCAGGTACACATTTCCTTTAGCTTTTCCAATGCCATGGATTCAGCCTGTATCAGAGGAGTGTTCTCAGGTTTGATGGTAAAAGGATGGTTCTTTCACTTCCTGGATTGTCGTGTAGGTGAGCTGTGTGACCCTGGGTCCCCTCTGGCAGTGGGGATTTGTCCCTTGTCCCACAATGTGCACGGTGCAGCAAGTGGCTGGCAGAGATTGTATATCTCAGTTGCTGTCCTTGGGGTTGTGCTTCAGCAGCCAGCCCTGGTTCTGGGGGCTGTTCTTCATGTCTTAATCCCAAGGGCAGTGAGACCACAGGGAACTACCTGTACAATTCTGTAAAAAATTCTGTACAGTTTGTTGTTGTGTTTAGGATTCTATTTGTCAAGGGCAAGGCAGAGACAAGGTTTGCAAAGAAACGAAATTTTATGGTCTGAATTTCACATCAGCTGAATAGAATTTGAACACTTAATTACTCTTTCTTTTAAACGCCCTTCGCAGGTATTGCCACAACTTGTGCTCTGCATGTGTCTTCTTGGGAAACTTACTTGCCTGCCCCTATGGTGGAAAATGGAAAAGGATGTGTGTTAGCAGAAGTATTTGGAATGTGGGAAGGCATGTATTTCTGTCTCTTCTTGCTGCAAAAAGTTCGTAAGCATAAAGTACTTATCTTGTTATTAATGTTGTAAAGGCTGGAAAAACCTTAAATGAAGAGAATGTAAAAAGCCACAGGCTTGATATATTTAGAATGGCCAATCATTACAAGAGCAAAGTCCAACATACTGTGTTTCGTGATTATAGGAGTAGTAAAAGCAAAAGCTAATAAAAGACTTGATAGGGGTTATAAAACCAAGATATGATCAGAGATTAGGCATTAGCAGAAAGCAGAAATATCTGCCTTGAGCTCACCAATTAATGTGATAAGTGATATAAAAAAAGCAATAGAAGAGTAGACTTGGGAAGAGCAGCATATAGAGGCAGGAGAAGTTCAGGAAGGGAGGGATGTTTGAGATGCCAGATGCTCAGAATTGCAAAAGTTTCAGGGAACAGTGATTATGAGAGAAAAAACAAATCTGATCAAAATCAATGTCAGTCTTTCCACACAAGGATAATATTGAGATCTACTAAATACAATTTGTGTTTTAAAGAGATGTGGAGGAGACTCTCTGATGCCTATTTTTGGCAGATCATTTGGCTGTTTCTTAAAAATTTGTATGGATCAGAAGAAATGCAAGAAAGGCATAAGATGGTGAAAGCTCATAGCAGGGTCTGTTGTCCTTGCTCACAAAGAAAATAGAGACAAAGGAGTGGGGCTTTCCATGCCTATCCAACCAATGCAGGATCCTTTTTAATTAGGGATGTCATTGGGACTTGGGGAGGCAAATTACATAGAATTGGCAGCAAATTACAACTCAGAGCAATTAAAAAAAATCAACAGAAGTACCTATAGAGAGACAGTTCTTGGTGCCTGGTCCATCAATCTCCTTCCATGAGTGGTTTTAAAAATATTATTCCTGTTGCAAAGCAGGTAGTCAGAAAATGCCCATGACGACTTCTAAATTGAAGCCATTTTTAAATGCATTTCTCTCATCTTTTATGTCATCATTAATGTTTTGATTCAGAAATTGCTCTCACTGGCCCTTGCAAGGTGCTTTGCACAGATGAAAGTGGTGCTTGCTCAGATGAGCTCAGGGAAGGCCTATAGGCACAGTTATTTAACCTATAGATGTGGAGATGGAGGATGCTGTTAGTGCTGGGGGGCTACGAGGAGTCAAAGAAAGGAGGAGAAGCACTGAAAGAATGACTAGTATTTGGTTCTTGCAGTAGTGTTCTGAAGTCATACCCTGAAAAATAAACGGAGAGCGCTTGTGTGATTTGTTCAGTAATACTCAACAAAATGGGATAGAGGTGTAGAACTAGAAATGAGCATTGCTTTCGATTTTTTTACCATTCTAATTATGGTACTCAAACAGCTCCTTGTTTTTAGAGGTAAACGTTGACTGTCCTTTACAGGCTCATACGATGCAGCTCCACACATACCTTTAGCCAACTGCAAGTTGCAAGGATTTGTTTAACTTTGCATTTAACAAAAATAAATGATCCCTTCTAAGAAGCAGCGTATAATACCTTTGGACTGAAGAAGCAAACTGTGGAGAGATTTGCTGGGTTCAATGTGAGGATGTGAAAGAACATACTTGGTGTATCCTGGAATGCTTGTGTTACTGCCATGGGCGTGAGCCAGAATTTAGAGGGGAGGAGCCTTTGGGGAAAGCAAATATGGAACTCTTACTGCAAACTTTCTGGTAAAAATTCAGCAGCGTACGGAAGGCTCACAGAAAATAATTTAAGTGGTCTTAAATTATTAGTAAAGGAGAAGGAAAAAAAAATCCTGAGAAATAAAAGTCTCGAGATCTGTTAAAATGGTCACCTGTAGGAAAATAAAAGCTTAGAGAAAAGAATGCCAAATTTGCAGCAGCAGGAGATTGATGTTCAGTAACCTTACAAATTTGAAAAGGAAATGGCAGTACTATGAACAAAATAACTTTGTGCTGAGTGAGTTCACAGCAACAAAGAGTTTCTGCCAGCCAGTAATGAACTGCTTGATTAATGACATTGAATGGTATCATAAAACACTCCTGGAGACTTTGGAGAGCACTCAGGGCTGAACTCAGGTGCTTCCTTCCTGCAAGTTTTCCAGTTCAAATGATCAACACCAGCTGTCAATAAGTATAAAAACTGTACTTTGCAGAGGTTAAAGCAGTTTATTCAGTTCCTTGTGGTTAGATTGCTGAAAATAACTGTAAAAATGGACAGGGAGAGTTGTGTTAGTGAAATATTTCCACTAGAAATGTTATTTTAAATGACATTTTGCTTTTTCTAAGCACTTAGCAGGAGACCTCCCGTGAAAACAGAAACTGGAGGAAACCTCAGCTCTGGTGAGGTTTCTCTTAAGGATGTCAGAGCAGCCCTGTTGAAGCTGTCTGAGTTAGCAGCCCCTCTTGCAGATGTGATCCTCAATGACAGTCACTCCCATTGAAGGCATGTCCTTGTGTATTTTGTCCTCATGAACTGAAGTGACACAAATGTACATCAGGTTCAAATCCTCTGTGAATCCAGGGACAGGAGGAGACGCTTTGGACACCAGGGGAATTGCACTGAGGATACAGCTTGTAGGGTGATGGCCTATTTCTGTGTGAAAGGTAAAAGAATGGCTTTGACAGTGGTGTAAGACATATTTGTACATGTCTGCATTAAAGTTTTGTTTTATTTCTCTTGGGCTTTATAGTCATTAAAACACTGCTCTCATCTTACGGTCAGTCATGAGTGAATTTTTAAAAGGCAGCAGTGGAGCTATGTATCTGGAATCAACTGAATTTCATGGAGTATGAGCATCTAATTCTTGTAGTCAGCTTTGTAAGTCTTGCCACGTGCTATTTGCTTGATTTAAAGGCATTTTGACACTTGAGTACTGTAGAAGTATTTCTGGAAATAATCATCTAAATTGTTTAATGTATTTGCCTCATTTCCATGTGTTACAAAAGTCCTCTGGAGAATTAGGGCTCATGTAATCTTGAACAGCTCTTCAAGGGGATGCAAGGAGCTTTCTGGCCCTTGATGGTTAATGACAGTTCTCCTCCATGCAGGTGTTTGATACTCACAGAGTGGCCTGATTTCCTGGTGTTAAGGATCATCTGATCTGTAGTGATGGAACTGCCTGAAATTTAGTATTTATGTCAATATGAAGTAGGTTAAATGTAAATACATATTTCCAAAAATCCAAGTTATCAATTGGAGCTGGAATAAAAAACACCATATAATTGCAATTGAGTTAGTTCTGAGAGAGATTTTCTGGGTATTAGCCAACTGTCATGTTGTTTGACTAAGCATGCAGCTAAGAATTTGATTTTACATAAGTTGCATAGCCTTAAGTTTGCTTTTGCAGAAGTGATGATTCATTTGGATGTCTCTTCATACCCAAAGGTATTCCAGGGCAAGTCCCCTCTCGCCTCCCAACTGACTGCTGACCTGCTGATAGTGCTTAACCACACTATTAACAAGTCATTAATCTGGAGTGAGATAAAAAGGGCTTTTCTGCCTGGCAGAGCAGCATTCAAGTTTTGCTTTTCATTCCCTAGATCTTATATTTTGTGTAAACATGTAATCCAAAGGGTTTATGTTAAACATGGATATCAATGGAATTGATGGATATAGCTTTTTATCTGCTTTTATGCCGAGACCAGCTTGGATTATGATGAACCAATTGTGATTAATGACTATGATTAAAGTTTTGGGAATGATAGTGACTTGAGGCTACCATCTTTTGAGAAGAATCAGAGCACCGTTCTCTTTTTTTTAGTGTTTACAATCAAGATACACTTGTTTGGCCTCATCTTACTGCCGGAGCATTTGTGGAAAATGTGTCAGGTATTTGTGTATGTATGTGTGATCCCAGAGATGCTGTTAAGTAAGAGTTTTCAGGAGATGTATGCTCATGTTTTCTCAAAACAAATCCTGCATGATTTGGGTGTTGCTTTTATGTTGCCCAGGTATATCCTAATGTGTGGTGTAGGGCCAGTAAATTACCCAAATGTAGAGGGCAAGGATAGGAGGTTAAATATTAAGCCAAGAAACAGTAACCTGCTTTCAGGTAAAGAGACCTAAAGAGTGTTATAAAATACTCATTTAGTATTACTCACTTTGCATTATGGCTACAAAAAATTCAGGTGTGGTAGATTTCCGAAAGACACGTTTCTTCTTTAGGCATAAAAGCAATGATACCCCATTGACGTGGTTGATGAAGCAGGTGTCCTTGGCCCCTGCAGGGATGTTCAACCTGTCCCTCTGGGATGTTCAGTGCCACCAATCAAACACAAGTATCTGCCATCACATGTGCCCATATTGACAGACACAGCCCAGGGCTTTTTCTTCATGCCTTCAAATGAAACTGCATCTGTTTTAAGAGGTGAATAGTCAACTCAGTTCTGATAGTTTAGTTCATGTATCAGGTGTTTTTATTTAGTAAGGATGAACTTATTAGTTCTCCTGTTGATTTGAGTTTAGTTTTTCTCAGAGGGCTGTGTTATCAGCAGGATATAGCCAGGTTTTTTCAAAACAGCTGCTTTGCTTCATTTTGTTTGCCAAACTGAGGCTCTGGAATTTTTCATCCACTTATAGTTCCTAGAGAATTAGATCCTGGGAACTGTAGTGTAATTAAAATACTAATGAAAAGTAAACCCCGAAGTCATAACCCATCTAAAATATGGTGAGAATGATGCTCATTTTCAGCCCAAAGTTGAAAACGCAGAGGTATATCCTGAGTTGTAAAGTGTGTGTCCTGTTTGACTTTAGCTGGATGCTGTACGAGGAGGAGGGTGTGCCTGTGGCAGGATGTGAGCTATGGAATACAAGGCCTGTCAAAGCCATAACCGTAAACCTGCCAAGAGAGCACAGCTGTAATTTCCCAGAGCCAGGGCTGTCACTGAGCACTCTCCATCTTACTCGCAATATGATTCTGGTGTCAGCGCTTCACCATTATTAGAGTTGAAAGATGAACGACATAAATATGGTGAGAGTCCAGGATTTTGCTTGAAGCACAGCACTGAGCAAGGCAATCAATGGTTGGGATAATATTTATGGAAATGATGATACTGAAGATGACAGATGATGTGCTCAGTGTTTCAACAAGAATTGTGTACACTTTATTCATCGTTTCTCCTTCTTTCTCTTTTATTCTGTGCAGTTATTGTAAGCCTTCCTAGATTGTGGAAGTCATCTGCCGAAATTGAGTGTTATTTTCTATTACAAAATCAATTTAAACTACAAAAGAGAAATTAGATGTGCAGGTTATTTTATGAACCTGACTATGTGTATTGTGGTTTGTTAAATATGATGGATTTTGTAGCTGCAGTGCTTTGGAATTTTGGTGCTTCTGTTTGTTGTGGTCAATTTTTGGTCTTACAAATTAACAAGGCATCAAACAATGAAGTTGGAGTGTTGCCGGGTTAGGGTCCAGGCCCTGGTAAAAAATGCAGCTCCAGCATATTGGCAGCTCTGCTGCTTGTTATTCATTGTAAGGCGTCTGGCTATGGGAGTGTTAGATGTTTGACAGCATTGAATAGATTCCAGTCAGCCATACAAACTACCTCCACTGAAGTGGAAAGGACCATAAAATTGTTTTAGCAACAGCTAATTCTCCTGAGTCTTTTAAGGCTTTTTCCATCCTTATTTTTTCTTTAACCATTTGGTTGCCAGTAGGGGATTTGCCAATTTAACCAGTAAATGTTCCCAGGTAGATTTTGTTTTTTAAGATTAGTTAGGAAAGATTTTCACTGATTTTTTTCCTAGCATAGTTTAGATTTTGGGAGGAAAAAAAAAATTAAAAAAATCCCAAACAAGCATCAACCATCCAAAGTATATATTGAACAATGGTACCTTTCTGTGAGTATAAAAAATGAACTATAAAGAAACAGCACTGGGCTTTTTTTCTACTAATAAATTCCAGTTCTATTTTTATCAGCAATGCTTTTGGATGTTAATCTCTTAATTTATAGATGTGTTGTTTCATGTCCTTGCTCATGTTTTAGGTGCTGCAGTGCCACAGAAGCTCAGTGCTGCAGGGTTCTTCTACAGACAGCCTGGGGACTTGTCTTTTCAATCACCACCTGAAGATATGTGTTAATTCTTCTATATTTCCTTTGAATTACTTGGATTTTTTTTTTTTAATGTCGCTCTTAAGTAGCTTAGTCTGTGGATTTAATGTGTGGAAGAACACAAAAATATGTTCTTACCTGTCGAGTATTTCGTAAGTGCTGGTTGCCTCATAATGTGCTGTAGTTCCATCATGAACTAATCCTGTCTGGAAGACACAGCGACAGTAGATCTGCAGTAAGATTCTGGCTTTTGGAATACCAGGGGAAGATGGAGAATGAGGAAGTCTTCAGCTGTTACAACTTCATTGAAGGGACTTACAGGAACACTGGTAAAATGTTCAGTTTTTCCATTTCTTTGTACACTGGGAGAAATGACATATTCCATCCAGCTAAGCATGAATTTTCCCTTTCCTCTCGTGTTTCCCAGTAATTATTCAGTTAGGTTAACATTACCTGGAAAAAAATTGAGAAAAAATTGTGATTACCTGCATTTGATATTACAGGCAGGAGCATGGTGCTGGACTGGATTGGGGTTGGAATGGTCAGACTGTGTGAAGAAGCTCAGGGCATGGCTTGGAAACAGGACCCTAGTGACTTTTGGTGTGTGTGCCCTTCTGTGGTCGGCGAGGTGAAGGGCCCTGGTGATCTTACTGTGGTTCTCTGGGCTTTTGTTAGTTGGAATGAAGCTTTCTTTTTTGTTCTTCTGTTCACTTGCTTTTTCTCCAGTCTCCCTAGGTGTGTATGAATGAGAGAAGTCGGTGCAGTCTGTAAGGGGAAATGAAACTATAAATTCTAGTTATTGAACTTGTTGTACTTGCATTTAGAGGTGAAGACCTTCCTTTTCTTAGAAATACTAGAAGCCTAGACTGAGAGCTGTGGGCCTTTTAAAGCTGCACCCCTTGTGTGAAGCAGCCAAATGCTTCCTGCAGCCACAGGACCAAGCAGAGCAAACAAGCATCTGCCCTGACCAGATCTTTCCTCTTTGCTCTGCTTACAGCAAAGTTTGGCATTTATATACAAAGGAAGATACACAAACTCTGTTGTCTTGTGACCTCGAGCTGTGGCTTAGCTACCTTAAGCATTGGTGTGTATGTCACTAGCTGGAGATACCAGAAAATACCTGATTTTTGAAGTTGAGATGGAGCCTGAGTGTTCTGACAGTTGTGTCACATCTGAGCTACTGGCAGTCACTGGGACAACTTCCAAAGCTTATTTATTTGCAATGGGAAGAGCCTCTGTGCTCCTCACCTGAAATATATATTGGTACCTCTAATCTGTTTCTTTGCAGACCTGCTCCATTCCACACTATCCTCTGTGCTCATGTTCCGGGAGATCAAACTCTTTTAATCGCTCTCTAATAAAACTGTTGCTTTTATTGCACACCATTGCCTGTAAGCCATGGCAACTCATTTTCCCAGAGATAGACCTTGTTGCAAACTTCCCTATAAGGCATTTACCACTGGAAATATTAACAAGGAGTAGAGGATTGAGGAAAGAGAAGAAAATCTAATAATTTCCAAACTGTGTATATGAAGCATTCAGGTCTCTGCTTAGTTCTGTATGGTCAGAGTTGGAAACAGGAGTGCAATCTGAAAGGTGAGCACAGGATCCTTGTGGATCCTTGTGGCAGGAGGCAATAGGAAATTGGGGAAATTGGATGTAGAGGAATAGGATTGGGGAGCAGATGTCTATCTGCATAGTGGCTTGTTCTTCATAGTTAACTATGAAAATGTGTAATCAGTATGTGATTCTATTTTGGAACTACATTTAGTGACTCAAGGTTTCCAATTCATGAGAAATATTATACACTTTCAAAGTCTTTTATATTCCTCCTCACTGCATATGAGCCTATGAAAATTTTTCATCATTTCTCTACAATTCCATTATATAATGACACTTTTTTTTTTAATGTCAGACTCCAAAGGAGTTGTATTGAAAACAAAAGGGAAGCCAGCAACTAGGTTTTTCAGAGCAAGTTAAGCCTAAATCTGTGTTCATCTCTGAAATTTTACTCTTTTTGTACAGAAATCTGTAGAAATGACTGGTGCATCACAAATCATTGGCAGGGTTGGGTCAATGTTTGGTTGTGTATTCCAGACCGAACTCAGTGATGTTCAGCAATGTGTCTTCATCTGAATTTTCTCCATTGCAGCCTTTTGTAGAAATGGAAGCAAGCTGCTTTCTGATTGAGTTTTGTTTGGTAGATTTGTATTGTCAAAGGTTTTGCTGTGTGGAAAACTGGCAACAAATTAAAGGGAGGTTGTCACCCTTGAACTTTTAAGTCATGGTTTATCTTGTATGTAAAATATACTTCGGTTCAGTGTCTGCAGTGGGGTCTGTGCTGGTTCTGAAATTGCAGATCTATTTTATCAGGTTCTTGTTTCTGAAGCTGGAGACTCTCGGTACTACATGCCCATCTCCGATCATTTAGTTTCTAGTCTGATACACAGTAGCACTCTTGAATAACTGAAGTTTTTGGTAGCCTGTGTATCCTTTGCTGTAGATTCAGTTGCACATAACTGGCTGTTGGCATCAGATGTTTGGAGTTCAGTGAGAGTTATACAGAATTTTCAGCGAGATAAAATTGTGCCTTCCTTTATATTTGATTGGAGAGCTCATCTGGCAATGTCAAGACTTGGAGATTGTTCTCCTGGAATTCTGTATCAGCAAAGATGTTGTGCTGGATCTTTGTTCCCCTTCCCCATCTGAGCATGGCACTACTGTGGGGTGGATATTGGAGCCAGAGACTGAGCCAGCTCTTATTGCCAAGAGGTAAAAGCCCTCCACAGGCCTTTCCCGTACTGATTATGGTGCAGAAGGGCCATTTAGGGAACCACAGACAATCCCTTGTAGGATCTGTCATCCACAGCATCTTCATCTGAGTCTCATAACCCCCAGCCTCTCAGTAATCTGCTAATCACGTGTCCAGGATTTTCTCCTCACTCTGGAGGGGATCAAGGTCACACTTCCCTTGTGCCAGGAGACAGTTTGGATGTATGTATTTTCCTTTAGATCAGGTCTGGTATTCTCCAATTTGGCATTATTCTCCAATTTGGCATTATTGTAGATCTAGCCTGGGACAGTTTGGTTTCCCCAACATGGAAAACATCTATTTCCACATATGGATATTAAAATTGCAACCAAATGTTTTGCTGGGACAGCTTTGCCTGGTGGTCTGGGTAACACCAAAAGTCTTAAACAGGCAGGTGAATAACGGAAATACCAAATACTCTGAGAATCAGGCACAAAGTATATCAGAAACCCTGAAGGTGTGCAAGTCCTAAGAACCTAGAGGCAGCTTTATAAACTCAAGTAGTATTTGTCTGCCAGAGTCACAAGACTCTTCACTTTGTTTCTGATTTTTTCTCTCACGCACTGGGAACAGAACATGAACAGAGAGAATTAAGGCTAGGCAGGGTAGTAAAACAAGTTTTACAGTGACAGCAGATAGAGAATTGTGTAGCTAGTCTTGAGAGGATAAATGTCTAGTGAGATGTGAGGGAATACTAGTGTCAAAATCCTTTAAGATCAGTCACTCCTCTCATGAGAGCTTAGGCGGGGATGATAAAAAATTGTGATCCAAATTAAACAGCCAACTAACCAAAACAACAAAAAAAAGTTTTCTTTTGCTTTTGTGCTTTGTTTTTTTTATGTAGTGACTAGTTTACTTTGTTCACTAATGGGTAATTATGACTTTAAATATTAGCTTGTTGTTGCAAGGTCTGAGTGGTTCCAGTTTTCCTTGTGTACATTGTCTGCTTGTAAAATGTTTTATGAAAGGTTAGGGAGAGAACAAGAAAGTCTGTGCCTTACTAGTTTGCTGCCAAATACTTCATGACCGCTTTTCTTTTACAGCATCTAAATTTTCTTGAGTCAAGCTACAAGACAGTAAATTCTTTTCCGTTATTGCTCAGTTGGGTTTTTTCCCCATTTCTTAATTTTCTGAGGAAAACTTCTCTGAGGAAGTACACCTGCTGTAACAGCAGAAGTGGCGCCCAGTTTTAAAAATTTCCCAGGATTTCATAGTCTTCAAAGCTGTGTGGCCTTGCAGGGTGTGTGGTGTAGAGCCCAGTTCTCTCTTGCACACCTGTGGTTTTCCTCAACATGGCCATAGTAGCCAGTGTGTCTCCTCAGCCATTGCTACCAGCTGGGAAGGGTGTAGAGAAGGCTTTTCCACAAAGTCTCCAAACCTAAATTATTTTGTGCTGTCTTCTGAAGCTGATAGTCCTTGGGTATAACAGTTTAGGGTTATTTTAGGGTCGTTTCTCACCAACACGTTGGTTATTATTAGAAAAATAATCTCTCTTTGAGTGATTTGAAAGAGGTTTTGCTTAAATGTTTGCTTCTGAAGTATTTTTCCAAGTACTCCCTTGTTTCCCTTTTTCTTTCATCTTAGAGTTTTGGATTTTTAAAATATACAGAGAAAAATTATATACTGAAAGCATAAACTATCCACTGCTGTGTTACTTGTACTTGATGTGATTTTCATCTGCTGTTCATCTACATATCGTCTGTTCTTTCACAGATTGAATGGGAGAGGCCTAGTTTCACTTATCCCTGTGTGCTCCACTTGTCCCTTGCACAGTTAGAGACTAATAAAGTGAGCATACTTTATGGCTTCTTTCTCAACATAAAGTGCCTTCAATGTATATGGTAATCAGGCCACTGCACTTTAGGTTAACCCCCCACCCCTCACTGAGATCAATCCTGAAAAATAAACAAAACTCAGGGGAAAGAGGTTTACTTGGCAGAAAGACTGAGCTAAAATTATGGGTATAAAAACATGGGGCTCGGTTCTGCAAGGAACAGCGTTCTGGCCCCAGTCCCATAAAGCACTTAAGCGCAAGCTTCGTTTTCAGCCAAGTTGCAGGTTGAGTGACAGCTGGAAAGGCTGAACTCATAATCCTTGCCCCCACATGTGGAGCAGGGCTCGGGTTGCTCAGACAGTTGTGCCACAGGCAGGGTCGCTCCTCTAGCGCCCAGGTGGGATGGCAGGTCCCAGGTGGCAGCTCTGGGGTTTCTGGGAGTGGCAGAGCCCTGTGGGCAGGTGGCAGGTTGTGCTGCCAAAGCCTGGTGCCTTGTGCAGGGGCAGCAGGCCTGGAGAGCTCCCTGACCTCCCTTGCCAGGGGGAGACAGGAAAATACTCCATGTGGAAATGCTCCTTTACGCCAGACAAGAAATTTCTTCCACCCAGGATATGCCCAGCCCTCCTGTGAGGGCTTTTGTGCTCAGTCTGTCCACTTTTTTTCTGAGCTGAGCTGTGTGTGTACCCCCTGTGAGCTGTGCTGTCCCAGAGGAAGGGACACATGGCATCCAAGGAGGGCAGAGGGAGTGAGTGGAGGGCTGATCTGTCCGTCAGCTGTCAGGCAGCCTGGCACTTTGCTGATGAATTGGGCTCTGCAGATGTTTTGTGGCTTGGCTAACAAAGAGGCAGTTTTTGGGGTTTTTTTCCTTTACGAGGTTCCTTGGTCCTACTCCCACAGTACACGATTTTACCAAGATAATTTTTTAATAAATTTAACACACAGCATTGAAAGGAAGAAAGAAACCATACACAGTTTTTATTGTAGTATTATGTGCTTTTTTGTTTGTTTGTTTAAGGTTGCAATGAAGCTGTGTTCTTGATATATCACCAGTGTCTGCTTAATAAGGTTTTCTAATTTTATATGCTGACTAGTTTGTGTGCTTTTCCTTCAGCAATTATGGACTGGTGGTTTTTAGCATTGCAGGGTACTTGTGTGTGTGTTTTATGGGTTTTATATGTATTTATGATGTTTAGTGAACAAATTCTAATTTTATTGTGTGATAAGTTTCAGATACTTACTCCTTCAGAAATACACTTTCCCATAACGTGAAAAGAGTAGTGTAGTCATCAGTCTTTCTTTGATCTCCTTAGTGTGTTTACATATATCACTAGTGCTGATTGTTGCTGTGATATTTTTTCTCTCTGAAAGTGATTTACTCCCTGAATCTTGGATTCTGTTGGTATTGATAAGAGGTGGAAGTCGGTGTTCTGGTCTGTAATTTTTGGACCCTGGCATAAGTTAGTGTTACTGTGTCTGGCATGACATCCCTTTTAATTTTGCACTTACTAACATTCCCAAAGTGGAGGTGACAAAGTTAAGGCCATACATTCCTGTCTTCTGCCAAAAGTCCTGATAGGCTTTCCATGAAACAATGAAACTTTCTTATTTTGAACCAGCTTGGAAGTGAATTATCTTAGAGACACTGAGTCTTGAAAAGTATATTTTTTTTGAGGTGGCTACTGATGGTAGAAAGTTGCAAAGAAAATAAGTGGAACAAAAGGTTAGTTCTGATTCGATAGACATGGCTGGCATTGCAAGCAGATTTACCTCCCACACCGCATAGCAATGAGGAGGGAGCTTGGTGAGAAAGTTCAAACTGCAGAAGATTATCCTTTCACAAATAAATTCTTTTAACAGTCTCCCGTTGAAAATGGTAAGATTATACCTCTGAGGAGAAGTACCTCTCTGAAGAAGTGTTTATGCCACTTACAGGTCTTGGAAACTCCTAAATCTTCTTGAGTAAAAGTAACAAGCATTTTATCCTTTTTATAAGATACATATTTTTCTGTCAAAACCAGGGCTATTAATTGTGAATCACTTAGGGACCTAATACTCTTTAGCGGAAAAAAAAAACCCTGAGCTTTGCATAGCAAAATATTCCCTTCTCTCGCCATACTTTTTGAGTGGTTAAAAGTTCCTTCAGCTTCCAAGTCACCAGATCTGACACATTTTTATATTTTGCCTTATTTGCTTGTAATGAGTTTGAAGTTTGCATTCTTTTGACATAAAACATTTACTCACACTGCCATCCACATTCAAAATTAGGAACTGGGAATATCCAAACAGAAACTTGTCACAGTAACTTCTTTTATACTCCAGTGTAAATACAGAAGCTCTCTAAATATACTGAACAATAGGAAAGATCATATTTTTAGGGTTTGCTATAAAGTTGGGATGTAAAAAATTCATTTAAATGAAATTATTTTTCAATTCTCTAGTTTTGATCTGTTTCAAACATACCTTCTGGAGAAAGCGGTAGGTCTTAAGTGTGACAGTGGTAATTTAAATATCAAAACTGGAAATTGATGTAGTCTTATTAAATTAGGTTCCAATTCTACTCCAAGTAATGAATCAAGAATGAAGTCTGGTGAACTCCAATGGTGGGAATCATGGTGAACATGTTTTTTAGGATATGTTGATGGTGTGACATCCAACACATGTATTTTTGTGTGTAACTGATAAGTTTGAAGTGACTTCCCTAAATTCTCTTGCAAAATAAATGTTCTGTCCATTTACTTGAGGTAATTGAACATTTTTGACTGAGGAGGTATTTTAAGAGAAAACAAGCCCATCATATTTAAAAAATCAGAACTAATAATTTTCATTTTGTGGAATTTTTCAACTGTTTTTGGTCATAAAATATTGCTAATAAAGCTGGAATGGCTAATAAATGCTGAAATGGTTGCTGTTGTGCTCTTGCACATTTTCTTACTGGAAACTGGCTTGCTCTCTACTTTAATAAAATATGCAGTCTCTCAGTTCTGGGGTCAGATTCTTGAAAACCTTGACATTATTTAAAGTTTATTTAGTAAATATATTCTGATACTGAAATGTGAGTAAAATGTCCGTAATAAACTATGGAAAAACGTGGGGAAAATGACAGAAGGCAGGATTTGCTGTGGCATTTGGCTGAGCTGTATAATCCTCCTGTGGTGGAGGGGGAGCTTGGGGAAAAGGGTCTGCCTTCGCTCGGAGCGAGCTCTGATATTTGCTACATGAAGATTAATCTGTTTATTGTAAAAGTACCTGCTACCCTGCACTTCTGAAAAAATGAGTCGCAAGGAGGGAATATTTTGATGGTCATCACAGGGCAACCATGTAAGACCCTGGGTGCTGTTCCCAAAGTATTACTTAACAAACCCCTGTTCCTCCCAGAAACATCACTCCAGCCTTCCAGGTCCTGCTTGTTTCCTCATGGAAGGACAATGGAGCAGGATCTCAGGGCATAAGATCAGGTATTAGGGAAAAACTCTTTACTGTGAGGGTGGGGAGGCCCTGGCACAAGTTGCCCAGGGAAGCTGTAGATGCCCCATCAATGGAAATGTCCAAGGCGAGGCTGGATGGATTTTTAAATGGTCTGGTGGAAGATGTCCCTGCCTATGGGATGGGCTTGGAATGAGATGATCTTTAAGGTCCCTTCCAACCCAAACCATTCTCTGATCCTGTGATGCTTGCAGAGCCAGACCTTGTGGCCTTTAGGCGGTTCGAGGCCAGTGGATCCTTTCATCCAGCCTGGGTGTCTGGAGGGAAGGATAAGGAGAAAAATGAATGCTTACTGGATCAGAAAAGGGTAAATCTGAAATTCTAGAGTTGTCTCAATCCCTACTCATCCTCTTGTTGCCAAATTAGGTGAAGACCCTGGGATTTTGAGGAGTCAGACAGACGTTGGAGCTGGAGTTATTCACTCTTGACAATTATGAACAAATAAAGCTCCATTTCTTCTCTTGTCCTGTGCTTGCCATGGCTGTCAGGGGGAGCTTTATGCATAACATGGTTACTTGAAACCCTTGAGAATTGGGCTTTGCAGAAAACAATGAAAATTTATGATTGTGCTGGGAGGAATTATCAGTAGTGTATTCATTGCATTTCAGATTTATGGTTAGATTAAAAAAATAATCTTCTGGTGTTCAGGTATAGTAATACTGCCTTATTTTGGCAATGGTTATGGGCCTTGAGATTTTAGAGTAAAGAAAACATCTGTCTTTTGACTCTGAGTAGTTTTCTGAGGCATGCAGATGCTACAAAGATGTTAAAACCAAGTGAGAAACAATTTCATAGGAATGACTTTTCTTAGGGCCTGGGATATTTTTTAAGGTCTCCAGGTTTTAAAGCTGAGTGAAAATGCGACAGACAACTGTTTTTCAACAAGCACTGTGAAATTAATTGCTTACATTTTTGTCTGTCATCCTACCAAGTACTAAAGGAAACTGTGCATATAGTTTTTGGTATCTACAAAAACACAGCAAGTATGAAACCTTTTCCAATTCACAGTGCTGCAGTACTCAATGTTTTGTATTCTTCTTGAATTTCCACAGGTTCTGGTGGAATTGGGAATAGGAGGTCAGATTTCCAAAGAAATGATATTTCAAGGTTTATTTGATTAGGGCATTTCCACTGTGACATGGATATCTTTTGTTTGGTAATTTAATCACAAGTGGAAGCGAATTCTATACATCTTAAGTTTGCCCTCTGGCTTACTGTGCTGGAATAGGTTTTTTTCATATGGATCAGCAAACCAAGTAATTTCTTCTCCCGTGTTCTCCTGTATTGTTTCTCTGTTTCTCAAGCAGTCTAAATGGTTTTTAATGCAACTAGTATTTTTTCATATAGGAAAATTCCACTTAGGAATCCATCTTGTTTTGTTCTTCAGATTAGGCAAATTAATTAGCAGTCCATCATTTTTCCATGTGATTAGGCTTTGATGGCTCTCAACAGAGCAGTGAGATGAACTTCATGAGCCTAAATGATGCCTGTGTATTTATTAGGCCTCATTCCACATAGAACTGCAGCTACCAGAGAGAATAAATTTATTTGGTGGTATAATCCCTCACTGATGGAAATACCAGCGGTTCTGAGTTGTTAGACAAACATCTATAAAATCAGTTTGGCTTAACTGAATGCCAGCAATAGCTACTGTACTTTGCTTCATACTGGAGTTGAATATACAGAATGCCAGTGTAGTTTTATAATCTAAAAGAAAATAGCCAAAAGCAGCACATGTTCAGATGAAGAATTTGGTCATGCATGTTTTCCAGCAGCTGTTTTTATTTTAGGTTTAATTTAAAATACATTCAGCTTAATTCCATGTTCAGAATCATCAAAGCCTACCAAAAATCCTCAGATTTTGTTTCACAGAGATCATTATCAAGTTCTGAGCAATTGTGTGTTTATTACTTTCATATTTTGCATTTCTGGGGTTTCTTATACTACCCAGGGGCACGGTCTAACTCAAAGAATAACAGGAATCAGCATGCTTTTCATTTACCCTTTTTCATTATTACAGGCATTCTATATTAAGACCTATTTTAAGAAACAAGAGAGTTTTACTTTTTAACCTTCCATGTGTTTTATTAGATTGCTGAGGTTTTAATTTTTTATTTTTAAACTGTCATGGAGAGAAAGGGACCCTGGTCCCCATTCCCATTCATGTTATTGCCTTTTTAAAAAGTTGTCATACTTAAATTGTGTATATGGACCTTCTCAGCAACCCATCAGAGCAGCAGAAAGGCCACGCTCTAAATGGGAGGAGCCCTTTATGTATATTTTTTCCTAGGAGATTGTTGTACCATGAGCACCGCTGTCCTTGGTGTGTCCCCAGCAAGCTCTTAAGCCCCACTGTGTTTCTCGTCAAGTGCTCTGTGCTGTTGGGGTAGTTCCCCGTTTAGACAACTTTATGTAAAGGCAGTCACAATTTCATGCTGCATGGCACTGCCCTCCCATCCCAAACTGTGTTTCTTACATTAAGGAATCTCAACCCAAGACACCTGGGATTTAAGCTTCAGGGGTCACTTAAACACCTAGAATTCAGAAGAGTTTTCTCTCCATCATTGTTTAGCCCTCTTTTTCTGTCTCCTTATGCTCACGAGTTTTGCTGTGCCGCTTGTTACCGGTCAGAGAAAGGTGGGACTTCACAATTTTTGCTTGGGTAAACAAGTAGCAGCCTGCTGTTACCACAGTCTGCTTTCTGCTGTTTGCTGATGTTTGATAAACTGGGGGGAAAGGACTTAGAGTCAGATGGTTACCACAGTCTAGTTTTTGTTGCATTTATCCTGTGTGCATATTAAATAATGAAAATGGTCCTGTTTGCAGGGCACTCAGTATGCTCTGACCATATTTGAATAATGAGTTCCAATTAGCTCAAAACCAGGCCAAACTGGGCCTCAAGTATACAAGATTGACTTGCCTGTATCTAATTGTGTTGCCTTGTAAGAGTCTAAAATTGAAGATGAAATTGTAACTAGGTTCTTTGTGTGATGATAAATTGATCCCAGGTACGGAGATACATGTTTTCCCTAGCTTTAGTTTGTTTTCTGCAACATGATGATGGCTTTTATTCTTGCTGATCTTGTTTCAAGAACTTGCCCCTAAGCAAGATCTTCAGTTCTATTCCAGTAGGTTTTTAAAATTGAGAATGTGGCTGATTTTTTTAGCTAAATTTGGGTAAATGTACCCCACAATCTGCAAGACCCAAACCTTGTTGGATTCTTTTAAGTAAACATTATAGTGATCCTATGGCTGGTGCCACCCAACTTGGAGAGACGGCTCACCAGCTCAGGGAATGGGGATGAGGGTAACCTAGGCACTAAATTAGTTTGTCCTTTTCCTATTTTTTACATTGTTGTGGGCCAGCTTTTTGAGGGCAGTGGCTCCTGGCACATGCATTGAAAGGACCAGTGGCTTAATTTAGCTTCAGTTTGAGCCAGTGATGCTTTCTTGTGGCTGGAGTAAAAGGTAACTCTTCCCTAGTTCACTAAAGGAAGACAAGAAATGGATGTTATTAATGAAAAACTTGGGTGCGTGTTTTCAAGAGCAGAAAAGCACAGACCATATCGTTCAGATCAGCTGCTTCCAGTTCCTATTTTGGGCAAGTAAAACAGTTAATGAAACAAGTGAAACAAGTTTGCATATTCAGGGTAGTTTAATTAGAGCTTTAAACAATAAGTTGGGTTGCATTGATGACTGCCAACCCTTGTTGCTGTGCTGTGCTGCTGGGTGGTCTTGGACATTGTCTGCACATCCAGGATCCACTGGGATGTTGGTGAGACCGTGCTCTGGAGATTTGTAGTCTGGTGCTCCAAATCACTGAGCTATAGGTAGACAAGTGTCTAATCATGCAGGCACTCTGCCAGAGCTTTTGTACCCAGAATGTGATTTAATTGTCAAAGAAGCAAACTGGTTGTCAGTAGTTGGTCAGTTCCAAGCCTGCCCATGTGTTGTTCTCTCAGATTTGTTAGTCTCTCTGCCTTAGCCTCCTTTGCTGAGAAATGGGGATAAAAATAGCAAGAGTTACTGCTAGTCTGGACTGAGGGTTACGAGATGGGAAAGGTGCAGTGCTAATAAATGCCGCTCAAGACTGTATGGAAGTGAGCAGAGTACTTCCCAGAAGCACAGTCGTAATTGTCCTGTGAATGCTGTGCTATCCTGGCTCTGTGCTAGTAGGGAGGCAGGTTTTGACAGGGAACTTTTACTTTGCTCTTTGATAGCATTTTGCTATAATTTTTTCAATTTTTCATGAGCTATCTCAATTTAACAGAGTTACTTTCTCTTTTAATTTCTTTTCTTTTGGAGTGATTAGAAGGTGTGTTGAATGATAGCAATTTGACTACATCAAATTCCCATCGGTCTTGGGAGATCACTTGCTTCTAATTTTTAACTGGTACTTTAATCATGATACAGTGGCTTAAGCACTCAGCGTGCTGTAAGGGAGAGAGGCCCTGTGTGTCTTCTGGAGGTAAGAAACAAAAGTGCTGTATCTTAATCCTCAGTTGTTGATTTCAACGGGTGTGAGATGAGTCTTCAGTAAATTACTTAAACACTGGAGAAAGTGTGGAGGTTTGTAAGTGCTTCTGTACCCGTTGTTTTCCCCAATTTGGGTGCTTGCTTGATTTGAGTCCCTTTCTGAGATTTCTCATGGTGTAATTAAGTTTCCACATGTCCAGGAGGAACATCTGGCTTTTTAATCCCCTGCTCTTAAATGTCTTTTGGGCAGGAGGATTGTGTTAACAGAAGTCACCAAGGAAATAAAATAGTGATCCTTAAAATCATGGATTTGTTGAGATTGGTAGAGCCCTCAGAACATCACCTAGTCCAAGCTCCCTGATCAAAGAGGGTCATCTAGTACACAGAAGTGGGAACAATATTCTTGGTATGGTCTTGCCAGTCCTGGATAGAAGGGAGATCATATTTTGTCCTAATATAGGCCAGGATACCATTAACCTTCACCTGTAGGACATGTTACTGGCTCAGTTAAAATGGTCTGATCTCCAATCCTATGCCCCTTCGGGACGCATTTTCCAGGGAGATTCAGGTTCTGTGCTGAGAATCCCAATTTTGTCAGCGTTCTGCACACATTCAGTGGGCTGTAAAGCTTCACACATGTTCACTGTCTCCTTTTTGTGTGATATGATGTCCAGTGTGCTGCTTTGCTGCGTGGTTGACAAAGCATGATTGATTTTTGACAGCATTGCTGACATTACCAGCTCTGATGATAGGCAGAATTAATGGGTCAACACTGGGCAAAAAGGGAGTAGTTTTGGTGAAATGACCACAGTCATGGTTCTTGAAGTGACTGTGGAACTCACTGTTGTCTACACCTCATGTACACCTCATATTTTTAAAAGTCAAAATGTTAAGTTTTTGCTGCCCTCCAGCTCAAAAACATCCTGTCCCATTTCCTTCATATTTCTAGGATAATTTCTTTGAGATTCTATGCAAAGTGTGAGAAATCTCAAGTTGAAAGAAAGTCTATTGTGTGTTTGCTCTTGTTGCAGAACTTCATCAGAAATGAGTCAGGCTGGATCTCAGAAATCTCAGTGTGACATCAGTGGGGAAATCATTTCGAGGCTTGTGAATAAACTGGCAAGACTTGTCTAGGAGTAATGTGATGGTTTAAAGTAAATCCTTCTGTTAATCTTGTTTTAACAAAGGATGGGTGAGAAATTAACTTTTGAATTGAAGAGACCTGACAACTGCAGAGGAGGAGTCACGTCTTGGATGCTGTTACAAGCATCTTTATTTATATTTTAAACAAGGGTGGCTGCTGCTGCCCTGATAACTGTGCTACAGGTCCTGGATGGTTTCTCGAGTCTCTAGTGTCATCTAAAATTACTTACCTCTGTTCTGAAAAAAGGCACAGCAGAATAAGTTTATTTTGACAGTGGCTGTCAGGAAATCATGATTGAAATGATGTTTCTCATGGAAAAAATTGAATGTGTTTTCTGATTATTACATACATAATATTAAATGCAAAATGGAAGGTTATTCTGACTTCCTTTGGGGGTCTTGACATTGTTATTAACATGTTTATTTAATGATTGCATAAACTTACAGCATTATTTCAGCTAACAGGACAATGTGAAAGTATAATAGCCCTCTGACTTCACATTTATTAGGTCACTTCCATGTCATTTGGAGGAGAAAGTTCTGGCATTTCATCTCTGCAAATGAATTCTTGTAGTAATGATGAACAGGAAAAAAAAACCATAGGATTTAAGACTTTTGCTGAAAACTGGTGTTTTCCTGCTTTTGATTACTATTTTTGGCAAATGTTTTCAGAGTAGGTATATCAGTGCTTTTATAAATATATAGGATAGACATGACTTCATGTGTCTTAAAATCTGGCTTACATTTACAGCATTAGCCAGAACTAACAGTGATATTCTCTTCCCTCTTTTATGTGTGTGTATATATATATATAATCACAGAATCACAGAATCACAGAATGTTATGAGTTGGAAGGGACCCACAAGGATCATCTAGTCCAACTCACCATCTAACACCCGTAAGGAGACCGAGAGCACATCGCAGAGCATAACACCAAACTGGATCCCTCACAGTCTAGCAGGCCACTCCGAGCCGGAAGGGGCCCAACGTCATCCAGCCCTACACCCCCTAGTTAGGCCATGGCACTAAGCTCCTCGTCCAGTCTTCTCTTGAACACTTCCAGGGATGGCGACTCCACCACCTCCCTGGGCAGCCCATTCTAATATGCAATTACTCTCTCTGTGAAAAAACGCCTCCCAACGTTANGTAAAATCCCCCAAGCATACCCAGATGTCAGTTTAAAGTAAGGGAAGCAGTTTTCCTCAGAATTTTGGAGTCAGCCCTTTTACTTAGGGAACATTTCTCCAGTTATTTTCCTGAAGCTTGGTGTGTAGGATACGTACTTCTGCCTGCAGAGACAGGGGGAATTTTGACCTGGACTTGTCAAACCTGAGGACCCTTCTCTTCTTGGTGGATGTTCTGCCTGTTCCTTCACAGTCTGGGGCTTGTCCCCAGCTCATTCATCCCTGCTTCCCAGCACCCTGCAGAAGAAGAGGCAGCCAGCCAGAACGCAGTGGGTTTGAGGAGCATCTCAGGTTGTGCGACAGCCACCAGTGCAAACCGCTGTGTAGTCTATTTGCATAATTAGATATCTAAGTAGTGTGATATTTCACAGACACCAAATCATTGTAAGGCATGGAGTAAGCACAAATGGATCTTTTTGTGGATTGTTGTTCCTTTTGGATATGCTGTATAATGCCATGAAAACTGATAAGAAACAATTGCTTGCCTTGCATAAAGCCTGGCGACGAAACACTTCAGTTGAAAGGTGTGTTTAGAAGGAACAGACCAAAAAGCCTGTCAGATGTTTGTTTTGGTTGTCTCGACTTGTGCCTGAATACCTGAGTGGTGATGCCCACCTGTGAAGGTGTCAAACTAAAAATGAAGCTGAATTGCATGTCTGGGGAATTCATTATGTGACTAAGTTATCCATGGATCAGATCTGGAGCAGATTCCTAGTAATTCATTGCAAATTACTATTTATTCTTATATGAAAACTGAGTGTCTGCAGTCAACTTGGCCAGTTACTCATGATCATTCCTGCAGTTCTGGGGTAATTATGGATGCAGTAACTGTGTACAGAGGAACATGAGGTGGATCGAACTAATGGTCTGTCTCATGCAGTTGTCTTTGGCAATCCCAGAGGAGATGCTGTTTATAGGGAGAAACACTCCCTCTATCAGTAGCCTGCCCTTCATTTTGCCTCATGTCACTGATCCATCTTGTGAATTCTGCTGCTGGGCAGCTGAAACCAGTGGACTGACTGTGTTGGGGTGCTGATCAAACTTTCTGCACTCAGAGAAGAAAGTCCTGGCAAGAGGTCTTGTCTCTGAGAGCTCTGGGGCATCATCAGGAAGTGGGGATACCCTTCAATACTGCTAAAATTAGTCTGAGGAAAGTGTGGCTTGTCTAAAGTGCTTTGAGTGACTTTCTCCCAGTGTAGCTGAAATGTGGGTACGATCCCTCCTGCTTGTCAGTCCCTGCTCTTGGAGGTTGCCAACCTCCTCAGAATGAGTGATGGAGCTGTGACTAAGTGAGCCACCTGAAAACCAGCCTGAGTAGCCCAGCTGGACCCTCACGCCAACACTTGGCTACTGGGACTGCAGAGGGGCAAGGGAGTGTCCCCATGAGTCCTGCCAGCAGAGGTGGTGGGAGCTCTGAAAGGATAGGAGTGTTTTCCTTTTTATAAATATATGTGTGTGTGTATATAGGATGTGTGATCTTTTTGTATTTGGTTGTTGAACATTTGAAGAACAAACTAGGAAGGGTTTTGCTTCGTTAGACTTTAAGCTTGCAGTGATAAAAGAAATTCCAGTAATTTTTTGATAATTGCTTTCCCTTAGAATGGGTATAAATAATAAACACATAACAGGCAATCCTATTTTGATATGCTGTGTTTAATTTGAAAAGTCATTAAAGGGAAATTTGAATAAAATCTTTTAATTGATTTTCTTCTTATGTTACCTTTGAAGTTACCTGATTTTTCTGGGAGGTTTTAAAGTGGCTTACTTGGATTGATTCCCAATGGAATTTTCTTTTCATTCCAGATTATTGTAACTAATTATAAAATGGAGTTTAACCTTTCTAGCTTGTCAATATCTAAGGATAAATGTAACAAAGGGCAGGAAAGATTAGTTCTGCCTCTTGCAGGGATTGCAGAGGAGGAGTGGAGCTGTCATTTGACCTCTCAGGTTCTGTTGCTATTTTGTTTTGGTTTTATAAATTATTTCTACTTCTCTTCTACAGCTGGGTTAAATATATATACAATTTGAAAACAAATGTTTTTTTAAAGCCTGACGAAAGTTACTGACTGCTTAAAAGATTTTGGATGTGCTGATAAGCTGTGGATAGTTTGATATCCTGACCAGTGTATGCAATTTTAAAAGCCAGCGAGAACAAAAAATACCGTTGTAAATTGTGGTGTGAATTTGTTAGATATAAAGTGTGTAGAATTCTTGAAACACCTGACATCATGGAAGGTGTTCCTTTATTTTATGTTTTTCCAGAAATGCTGACCTGGTGTCCCTGTGAACAAACCCTGTGTGTGTGCATTCAGGTGCAGGTTTGTGGCGTGCCCAGGGCAGGTTATCCAGTGGGTCTTTCTTCACACCCCACATTCTCTCACTCATCGTTTGCATTTAGAATCTGACAGAAGACCTTGCAGAGTTTGGTTCACTGGAATAGCTGCTCCAAGTTTTGCCCACTGAGTGCCTGAGGGGATGTCTCTTCTGCCACGGACAGAACACAAGGAAATAAAAACCAACAATGGGGGTTTCCACATGAACAAAACCTCCTAACACAGCACTTACTTTCTCTTTTGAAGAACCATTTTCAGGGCTATTTGCAGAACAGAGTGCTGCTCTACTTTTGCTAGGCACTCATCTTTCTCAATACATCTGGTAGCCTGGAAACCTGACCTAATTAGTTAGAAAGGAAGAGGAATTGTGGAATACATGAACAGAATCTTTAACCGTTTGCATAAGGGCATCCAGGAATACTTTCTTGCCCTGGTAATCCCTCAATTTGGGGCATTAGAAGTATGTCAAGGAAGTTTGTTGCAGACATATAGATTATTTTCCTGTGACTTCTGTATCCTTTCCCTTTTTGACTTGTGTGAACTGACATCCTCTGCAATATTGAAAAACTCTGACCAATTAATCCTACTTTTCCTCCCACCCCCTTCTTTGTATGTGTACCTTTCTGAATTTGGGACGGGGTGCTTGGGCTGCACATGGGCTACTGGTTAAACCTATCTACTTTGCTGTTCATATTTTTCTACTTTGCTGTTCATATTTTTTTGTTTTGATGTTCATCTATTTTGTTTGTTTGATGGACATTGTAAGATATGCCTAAGAGTAAGAGATGTTCAGTTGTTTCATGTCAGGATGCTCTCCATCTCTTCGTACGTGGGCATTATTTTTCAGCATATGCCTCGGGTTTCTTGTTTCCTCAGCATGCGAGCTCTTGCATTTACAGGGCTGTTTATTTCTGGCACATCTGTATCTTGATTGCAAAACTGAACCTTGAAATATTATTGTCATTCAAAACACTTAATTACAGCCAGGTATTTCCAGAGGCAGCACAGAACACACAAAGCCTTATTTTTTTTAATGGATTTAGATTCTATGGTTTAATTCTTTGATGTCTAAGTGTCAAGTCTGGCAGAAGCATTTTTTGCCCCTGGGGAAGTCACAATCCTCTCCTTGGAGGAATATTTAGTACCGAGAAAGGGCCAACTTGTCTAACTGCCAGTTTTCTGAAGACTTACAGCAAATAAATTTGCATTAAACTATTCAGTAGATTCAAGATGAGAGAGAGGAGAAGGCTTCCCTCCCAAGTGACAGCTATCATATTCCTGTAGGAAAATGAACTTGCACTCCCCATTGTTCATGTATTGCTGAACTCTGCTACCAACAAAATAGGTAATAGGAAACATGTTCCATAAGAGAGAATATTTACACTAAGGCAAAATTGGAGGTTATTTGCTGTCTTCTAGAGATCTTCCTTACTCTGTCTTCATTGCCTCTTAAGTGAAGGAAAGATTTTGTGCTGGAGTTGGGGCTGAGGGGTGTAATTTGACAGAGGTGTTCACCCACACCCTGGGGTTCACTGAGTGGAATTGGGTTAAATATCAAGGAGCAGAAATCTGCAGGAAAACATGGCTCAATAGTCCAATCCCTGGAAGAATCTTGTATTTTAAAATACTAAGCTTCCCAGTACAAAATAAAAGAAAATTACTGTTTTTAACTAGTGAAAAGGTCTCCTGCTTTAGAGAGAGAAGATATTTTTGGTATCCAGAAGGGCATGACATTTTCCCCATGTTTGATTATGTTTGGTATATTAAATATGACCTGAATGTTTAAGGTTACTCAAGCCAGAAGAGTTCAAAAAGATTTTGGATGAGAACTTTTCAATTTATTTTGTTAAGCCCCTGTAATAATTGTAAATAGTCATTCTTTCAAATAACAAATAGTAAGAGGTCAAATAATCCATATATATTTGACTCTGTATTTCATTGCCCAGGAAAGTTTGCAGCAGAAAAAATGTAACTCTGGTTGGATCGATATTTCAGAGGAATCCTTGGCGTTTAAGTGAAAAAAGCCTTAATATGAAAAAAAAGTATAGAATTACGAAACATGATAATTCAGAAGATAATGAGATGTGGGGAATACCAGTTTTCAGCTGTAGATGTTCACTGTTACAAGACAGACTTGCTTAAATATCATGGAAGAGACAAATGGAATTGTACCTTAGTGGTGTTATTAATAAGGGATGATTATCTGGCAGTTTGCAGTTTAAGGTTGGCAGACTCATTTTTAAGTTTAAAAATCAAAGGAATGGGCTCAGTCCATCTTGAGGTGAGTCCCTGGTTAGTCAAAGTACTAGAACTTGAATTTAGGACAAGAATTAAAAAATTTTAGTCACTGTTTTTAGTGGCACTGCTGTTCCTTGGGGTGGTGAAGTTTGGTTGCTGAGCACCGAGTTAAACTGACAGTGCAGTTGTGTGGTGCCCTCAGCATGGGAGGGAAGTTCTCTTTGTTCCTTCCTCTTGTGAACACCCAGGTAATCAGGAGCACCAGATTCCAGATGTTCCTATTCCAGAAGGCACTTCTGGTTTTGTGTCACAGTGTGCCTCACGCTTTCCAATCCACACAACACTAACCCATTTTTCATAAATGTCCTGTCTGGAAGCGTAAGGTTTTTTGTGTACATGAGAGTTTTCATTCATGCCACCAACTTCACGACTGCCAAAATTAGCTAGTAATGTTTCGCCTTCTCTGTTGTTCTATTTTGCAGAAAAATACACATTTCACTGTGATGTGAAAATTAGTCCATATGAAAAAAAAAAATTGAAAAATCAGGTTTCTGTTTTATTCAAAGTATGAAACAAAGAGGCCAAACAAAGATACCTCAAGAGCCATGGGAGCGAGTTTATTTAGTTGTCGCACCCAAAGGTGTGGGGTACATCCACATACTTGGGTATAAGCTTTCAAACCACCTGTGTGCTCTGAGGGAACAGGGATGGGCTGGAATCCTCCATCCTCACTGCCCCAAAGAAGTTGGGAATGAAGAGAATTTGGTAATCCCTGGTAACTCTGAATAAATGTCCTTCAGGAAGGGACGTGTGGCTGTCCTGGGGCTACTGGAGCTGCCCAGTGGAGCACAGGAGGGACCAGCCAGGGGAGCTGAAAGGAGAAGAGAGGCACTGAAAGGCCTGTGTGATAAAAAAGTGTGAAGTGATTTTCCCCTTTCATTTAACAAATTGCTTTATTTTTAATGGAGTAGAACTGGTTAATATTTTCCACTGAGAATTTTTTTTCCTTAAAATACTGTGGTTTTGTTTGATATGCAGGAAACTGTTACTGCTTGAAAAGAAAACCATAAAGCATAGGTTTGGTATAGAAAATACTGAAACCTGTGCAATTGGAAGAGTCGTTTTATTTTTGTAGGATCAAAACTACATTTCATTTGGATGTTTTAGCTGTTGATTCACAACAAAATTGATGCCTTAAATATCTTTGAAACTTCTCACAGGAAAAACAAAAAACTTGGGAGTTCTTCATTGTGTCCATATATGAGAACCACATTGCTTTCCCAAACCACTCTGTTAGTTGGTTAAAACTGCCTTAAATGCATAGTGACAAGATTTGAGGTGTATGTAATTTGAAGACATGAACTTTGGTGACATGATGTAATCTAAGATGAATTCTGCAGAATCCTGTGCTGGGAATTGGTGTCTGTGTGCTGTAGGAGCCTGGGGCATAGAGGAGGAAGCCTCCTGTGCAGGAATGTGGTCCAGCTGTGCTATACCCTCTGCCCAGCTCTAAAGGGTTCAAAAGGCTTTTTTGTTTTATATTTTCATTTGCATAGGTTGTTTTTTTTTTTCTTTTTCGTTTGAGAACTTCGGAAGGGACTGAAATAAACTATTTTATTTCACAAAGTTGTATGTCAGAACAGCGCTGTGCTAGTCCCTGGTGAGTCCAGAACAATATACACAGTGCATGGTGTTGAGTGAGGCAGCTGGCTCCTACTCTGGCTGCTGGAGATGTGTCAGGATCAATCCAGTATGTTCCCATTCAATTGCTGCAGGTTTAGGTTCTCCACAGCATATTACACTGGACCAGGCTGTAACTCACACAGCTGAAGCTGACATTAGCTGTCATGCCGATACAGCTTCCAAGTTTTTACATTCCATTGGCCTGTTTTTCAGAGGAAATGTCTTAACTTTACATAGCAGTAGTTTTCCTGGAGGAAATGGGCTAAGGCAGGGAAAATTGTCCTGTACCTGTGCTGACACGTGCATCATAGTGGTGCGGAGGGACACAGAAAGTTGAGGTTGTCTGTGGTCTGAAATATTTAGCAGTCTTGTAAGGGTTCTAAAGATGCAGGGAAGTGCACAGACCATCAAGAATCCATCACTCTGGTTGTATGTAATGGCAAACTGAAGACAGAATACCAAATCCAGTGCTGTGTGGAGTGATGGATTCTGTGGGATTTAGGTCTCTGGGAGTACCATGTCTGCAGTAGCATTACCTTTGTTGTCTTTTCGTGTTTGCTTGAGGATTTAAGAGTAGGTGAAAAACATTACAGATCACTCATTTGTGAATGAGAAAAGGAAGAGGTTTGCCTCACAATTGTCACTTAGAACTGTTACAGCGAATAAATGTGTGAGGTTGCCTGAGCAATGTCATATCCACAGTGCACAATGGAGAAACACAAGCTTGCTTTCTTCTGAATTAAATCCCTAATGAGAGGTTTCAGGAAGGGCAATAAGGGCAAAGGATAAGTGATGTTATATTGTCTCATTAAAGGTTGGAAAACACAGTTGTCTTCTGATTCCAAGCCCCTTTGAACACCAGGCAGACCCTGCTCTCTGTATCTGGGGCAGATGTTCCAGCACAGTGTGTGTACCTTCAAACTCCAGGTGTGTTTCTAAATAAAAGTTTGTTTTTACAACATTTCCATCAGTCGCTGCTTCAGCCTGTTTGCAAATTCTGATAGCCAGTGACAAATCTATGACTGGTGACTGTCTGGTGGAATTACTCTTTGCACTGACTTGTAATTTGGTTCTTCTTATGCAGGGGACTAATTTCCAGGTCCTGGAAAGAAGAATCCTGCCCATCCTTTTTTTCTCTCACCCAGACAACTTCTCTTTCAGTAAACACAGACCAAGGAACAAGCCAACTTTTGAGCATTGTAAATCAGTTTCTTCATTCACACCCTGTTTTCCCTTCCTTTCATACAGGTCGATAAAGTATGTGGGCAGCCCAAACAACAAGAAGGGAACCTGTCATCAGCCAATGTCGTGCCAGTGAAGCACGTGACTGAAGCCCAGACGTTCGTGATGGCTCATGCCAGCCTGAACAATAAAAGAAGGTAACCCTCTCTTGAGCAGCCTCTCTGCCTCACAATTTGTGCTATTGGTTCCTTAGACTGTAATTTTTAAGCCAGAGCCACAGCTCTGTCACCTTGTCTGTGCACTCTCCAGCCAATGCCATCACTGATACTCACACAGGTGACTTGTGGGTCTTTGCAAGAAAAGCTTCTTACAGGCCAGACTTGGTATCCTTACTTAACACGAAGGTGTTCATTGTTTCCAGAACCTTTCAGATGAAAGCTTTTCCCCAATGAAGTCTGAAGAAATCAATTTCTGCCCATGTGTCTAAATGACTTAGAATAGAACTGCCCAGGCCTTTAAGGACTTGAGTTTATCCGAGGAGAGAAGTGGGAAGGAGGAAGGAGTGAAATGGAAAGATTCGCTGCTCTGACATCAAGCTGGTCCCTGATTTCTGGGGACTGGACTGGGGAGGAGTGGGAAGATCCCTTGGAATCTCCTTGACTTGTTAAATAACACAGAGCTGACGCATTTGTTTAGGTTTGTTGTGTCCATCTCAGCTCCTGTTTTCAGCTGTGCTCAGACACTGGACAGCTGAACTGCTGCCACTGACCCAAGCAAGAGGATCCCTGCTCCCAGGTCTCATAAATGTTTCTTGCACTTAACCTCGTGTAGATCCTGAATTGGTACTCTGTAAACTGTAAGCGGAGAGGGAAGGATGTCTTGGCAATCCCAGTCCTGCTCCATGAGTAGATGTCAGAGCTAACTGACCATAAAATCACTGTGACCTGTTTGGGGCTGACATTTCCTCTGTAACAGTCATTTTGAGCTGGAACAGCTTCAGCCAAGTGAGTGAAATCCTGCTGGGCTTACACCTCAATCCAAGAACAGTATCTAATCTGCCCTGGGAGCCCATATGTGTCTCTCTGTGTTGGATAAGTGGATGACAGACAGCAATATTTGAAATTTCCATAGCCTGGATTCTGAGTTGTGAAGATGAGATTTTTACCCATTTTTCTCGCCTTAGCTTGCATGAATAGAACAAGTATTGCTTTTAAAGATAAAAGTAACAGCAGCAAGCCAAGTTCTTTGAATGATAGTGATGATTTTATCCCTCTGTAATTTAAAGCCAGAACATAAGTTTGTGCCAGTGCTTGGGGCTGATCAATTTTTACCATGCAAATCAGAGAAAAGAGCATTAAAGAAATTAATAAATTCAGCAGTAAAAATCCAAGGCACAGTTGTAGTAGGATTGGTAAAACACACTTTTAAAAACACAGAAACCTGGGCCATGTCCTCTGTAACTCATTGACTTCACTGGGACTTAACATCACAGCCAAAAAGGCAGAACTAGCAACCTCTCAACAGGTGACCTCTTAAATAGGTGCAAATTTGTATCTTTAATGGCATGACAGCTATTCTTTCTCACCTGAAGATCTGGTCCCTCCAAGTAGAATTATTTGGATATTGACCTTTTAAAATGTAAGACTTGGAGATGGAAAAGAAAATAACCTAATGTACTGTAAAGCAGACAGTATTCCAAAATTGATCTGCACACTGAAAATGAATTTATCAAAAAAAATCTAACCTAAGGCCATGCTTACACAATTAGTGTGAAAAATTACTGAAATACAGTGTTGATAGGTATTGTGGAGAGCCTGTGCACTGAAAATGAATGATGGAACCATGCCATAAATAGTAAGAAGTGGAAAAATTGAATATATTCTCCACAACTTCCTATAAAACACATGGCCTGAAGCTTGTACTTTGCTTCTTGGAAACAATTGTGAAACCATAAATAGAGTGAAAGACACAGTGATTGGCTGCGTCACTTGTGTTGTTCATTCTCTATCATTTAATCACATATGATACCAATAAAAAGCAATTTAAGGTAATAAAATGTTATAATACATGGGTGAAATCATTCCTGCAGTGGGTTGTGTAAAATGCACTTAGAGGGAGAGATAACCAGATTGAGAGTAATTCTGTGAATCTTTTGGATTCCATTGCTTCTGGTGATTTTCACAAATGAAGAGCAGTCATGTCAGCTGTCTGTCAGTTTAGGTACGAGGTCCCACAGGCAACTGGTCCTCCTGAACGGGTTGATCTGTGTAACAGACATCCCTCCAAATGATCCTTTATTCGGGGGGAATATGGAACATGACTCCAGTCTTTCAGGAGAAGGAAATCAAAAGAGAAAGGACGAGCCAGCACTCTCTAAATACACTGAGAAGTTGATGCTCATTCCCTTAATGTGTTGGAACACTCCCGAACTCAAAGAGAAGAATCTGACTGGGTGGTACATCTGTAGGAGAAACCAGAGCCACGTGGCCTCTCATGTCTTCTATGGACCCTGCCCTTAAATACCCAGGGCCAGACAGTTTATACCTACAGGTGGATGTTTACTCCAAAGGTATTGAGTCTTCCAGACCAGTGCTCCTTTTCCAAAGAGTTTTAAGAACCTCTGATTTCATCAGCTGAGCAGAGCCAGGGCTGTTCCTGCAGTTGAGAAGGGATTGTTAAGTGGTGTCTCCTGGCCTGATGTCATTCCAGGGGGAGAGGTGTTTGGGGTCTGGCTGGAGCCAGTTCTCCTCACCCTCTGCTCTTCTGCACAGCAGGGTCCTGCTTGGTCCAGAGCAACTGGGTCCTCTTTTGCAGTAGTTGAACCCTTTCCTTTCCTTCTCTTACTCTCATGGGTTCCTGGGAGATTTCCCATCTCTATTTTACTCTACATTCCACTCCTGCATGTTTTTTGTTATGCATCACTTACGTGTCAGGGACAATCGTGAAAGAAACTGAAACATGGATAAACGTTGCATGATCTTGTGGGAAACCTTTTCATCTGATTAACCAGGAAAACATGAAATTGATTGTAATTATTTTTTTTGCATTACACAATCATATTCAGGGATTAACTAAAACTGGCAGCACTGCTGCTGTAGTCATTCTGTAATGTGGAGGTACTACAGCATGTAATGGAGATGACAGTAAAATTGAAACCATATGATGGTACAGGGAATGTAAATGGCATGTACACAATCTCAGTAAATTTGAATGTTCTTGCTGAGTTCAGCACAGAGCTGTTCTGGTCAGGGTCCAGTCTACAAGCAAAGTTGAATAACTACCTTTTAGTATCTCTGCTAAAAAGAGCATTTCAAACCACTAAACATAGACTGGTTGCAGAGCTGTATATAAAATATGTTGTTTAGCAAAGAACTATAACTTATTAGGTCTGTAACTGGAGGAAGGGGGCTTTGAAATTATATTTTTGGGGATTTCTTTGTTATGCCGTGAATTTACGGATATTTTATACATCTTAAACAATTTAGGAATTTATTTGGGCAATGTTTGAAGTCAGTAGTATCTGTTTTAAATAAAATTAACTCTGTATCGGGTCAGACATAACTTGATTTGATTAAAATTTCAGTAATCAAGTGTTAGTGGAAAAGAGATGCAAATTAACAACTGTCCAAGGCAGAAGTTTCTGCTGGTCCAGATTTTCCCTGTTTTAGAGATTCAAAGTGTTAAAATGGTATCATGATGTTAATGCTGGATCCAATGTTTCATGTTAATTAAGGGTCCTCAGGATATTGGTGCCACAAAATGCATTTGCACTAAATAATTACCAGGGCTATTTCTACAGTTCTTCCAGTATAACCTCAAAGCTTATGTCTCCTGATTTGTAAAGTTGGGTGGTTTTTTCAGTGGTGCAATCTGTCCAGTACAGCAAAAATATCTGTATTTACACTATTTATTAACAGGCAGTAAGTTGTACCAGCTTCATATCCCCATCCCATGGCTCTCTTTCTAAACTGCCATTGTTTTCGTGTACAGCTTCATGTATGCACTGTTCTTCATTTGATATCAGTTATAGTTAATTTAAGTACCACTGAATTTACTTTCAGCTTTTTACGGTGTACACTGCATTTTTAATTGTGTTCTCACTTGAAACTGATTGGGGCAAACAATCTCAGTTGCACTTTTTTCCCTGTATTGCATTGACGTTTTTGATTGCATCTGTACTTTGGAAAAATCTCATGATGATTTTCCTCCTTATTTGTTTTTTTTTTTTTTTAATTACCCTATGCATGTGCTTGATGACTTTTCTTTCAAATAATTTTTACTTTTCTCTTTTGTTTCTCATTTCTTTTCCTCATTTGCCTGAATTCCTGCTTCTCCCCTACTCCCCAACTCTTCTGATTGATGCTTATTCTCCCCGGCCTATTCCAGTTCTCTGCCTCTGAAAGCTTCAAAGAATGACAAATCAAGAAGTTTGAAAAAAATCTCTCGGTAAGAATGAAACCAAGGTGACAAACTTTGTTGTCTCTACGCTTAGTTCCTCTCCAGCTGTAATCTAGGAATTGCCATACTCTTGTTTGCTGCTTTATACTGTGGGGCACTGGGAAACTGTACATTTTCTACCCTACTGCAATTAGTTTTATTCTGATGAAAAGCAACAACTCGGTAAAATTGAGAGTTGGACGCAGAATTCTGAATTTGCTAAGATGCTGCTAACACTGGGCTGAGTAAAATTGGATAATACATAGAAATACCCTAGAAATAGAAGTTTATTCGGATTACTTAATCTCTAAAGTCCTAACTTTGTAGAGGGTTTAGTTGGCAGGGGCTTGAATCCTGAGTTTATTGTGAAACGCGTCCTCCCTGCGTTACAGAGAGTTCATCAGTTACATGAAGCGCTCCCGGACCTTTTATGCCTCTATAGCAGAACGGCTGTGTGATGGAGACCTGGTCATGAGAGACAGCTCGACCTGCTGGAATGGAGAGGATGTTGTAGAAAGGTAAAGTTACAAGTAAAAGTTTGCTGAAATGGTGGAAAAAGTAATTTCACATCCTTCTGATGGCTCAGCAACATTATGATACTGTTACCATAAATTTTTCCTTTATAGTGACTTCTTGTTTAATTGAGTAGGAGTCTTGCTAAATAACATTACTAAAGCATTTCCCTCACATTTCTTTTCACAATTTCTTTGTACACTTTCAGTAACCAATGTTTTTTAGCATCCTTATGAGAGCATGTTCTGCAGGCATTCTTATAAAGTCACAATTAATAAATGCACTGCTCCAGGTTGGTACAGCACCTACAAGCTCTGTAGGGGGGGTGAAAAGATCTTTCTGCTGGGACAACTAATTTTTCTCCCCCTCTGTGTTTTATTAATGCCTTTGAAGTCGAAACTGGAATATACACTTGGCTTTCCATGAGCTAAAGGTCTTGCCATCATTTTTTTTACTCTGTATAACATGAGGCAACATTGCCCTGAGGAGAAAGATGTTTAGAACACAACTGTATCTTTAGTATCGCTGTCAAAGTATACATCAGATTTTGCAGTGAGAGCTGGTTGGAAGTGTGCCAGTGAATGTTCTCCAAAGTTTTCTTCTTGTCAGAACAGAGCCATCCCATAGGGTTGTGTTGGCTTTCATGATGTTTCCTTTTGAAGTGTTTATTGTGGTCTGTAGCAGTTGTAAATGATAAAGTTTTAGCATTCTGTTTTCTTACTTTAAAACAATTTTTATGGTTGCAGAATGTTTTGTAGGAACTTGCAGAATAACTCCAACAAGGAACAGAGAGATGTGACAGTTACTGTCTGTCCCATTAAAGGGAATTCTGACTCCCACACAGCTCTGCTTAGTTTTCTCATGTGTAAATAACTTCAGCTTAATTACATCTGAGGTATTTGAAGACAAATGCATGTCTAACACATCCAAAGATAACTTTAAAGTTTAATATTTCACTGCGTATTGTCATTACAAATCAACTGTAGATCATATGTTTGAAGAATTTGGCAGCAGTGTAGTATTCTAAATATTGATGTGATTGTAATACTGATTGAAGTTTTTACTGTAAAAGTAATGGAGAGGAAACAGGAAGAACGTAAGTATTTCTAATCAGTATTTCCACTTCAGAATCCCTTTCACTGATGATATATTTCTGGATACCCAGTTAACTTTTAGGACAAAGAGCTTTCTGGCTGAAAGAAAACAAAGAAAAGCCAAGCAAACAAAAATAAATATTTTCTGTATCAACTCGCTGAACAAAAAGTTAAAATGTTATATTTCATTTTAATCTTTCTTTGTTAAAAAAACCCACCCAAACCACTTAAGTTGCTGATAAATATGTTTTAGAAAGGCATGAAGGGGAAAGCTCTTGTTACTGTCCTTTGCCACTCTGTAACTTTCCCAGGGCTGGAGACATGTGGAAGAATTTCAGGTTTGAAAGGGATGGGAAGCTGGGAAAAGACTAACAAGGTTTCTCGTATTTTGAACAAAGGAATAAAAAAACCGCGAATAACCTATGCCCAAAGATGACAGCAGGAAAAATCTCAACCTCACCACCAAACTCTAAATATTTATTTCTAGTTAATGTATTAAATGGGCAAATTGGAAAAATAAAAATCTTAAATTCATGTGTTTAATCAGACTGAAATACATAAAATACCATATAATAATGTATAAAGAGTTATATATTTATGTACCTTCCAAGAGGAGGTAGTCAGAGACTTGCTGAGTGGCTTGGACCCTCATAAGTCTATGGGACCGGATGGAATCCACCCGAGGGTCATGAAAGAACTAGCAGATGAACTCGCCAA
>WEKX01025992.1:303584-333716 GCA_013390025.1 Pitta sordida
CTACCTGCGGGGAGGTTGCAGCCAGATGGGTGTAGACCTCTTCTTCCAGGCTGACGACACCAGAACGAGAGGGCACAGCCTCAAGCTACGCCAGGGGAGGTTTAACCTCAACGTTAGGAAGCGGTTTTTCACGGAGAGAGTAATTGCATATTGGAATGGGCTGCCCAGGGAGGTGGTGGAGTCGCCATCCCTGGAAGTGTTTAAGAGAAGACTGGACGAGGAGCTTAGTGACATGGTCTAGCTGGGGGGTGTAGGGCTGGATGACCCTGGGCCCCTTCCGGCTCGGAGTGGCCTGCCAGATTGTGAGGCATCTAGGTTGTTATTATGCTCTGGGATGTGCTCTTGGTCGCTGCACGGGTGTTAGACGGTGAGTTGGACTAGATGATCCTTGTGGGTCCCTTCCAGCTCATAATTTTCTGTGATTCTGTGATTCTGTACTCTCTTACAGTATTGATTGCCTAAAAAGGAGGAGACTGCAGGCATCCTGCTCTGCCAGCACTGCTGCACAGCAGCACAAACAGGGCTCCTGCCTGCTGCCACATTTTGCTCCTTTCATCATCCCTTTTATAGGCTGGACTTGTCACAGTTCTCCCCATATGAGGCATAAACCTGTCCTGGTGATGCCTGAAGATGAGTGTCTCTTTGCTCTTTGTCCTTTCCCAGGACACCAGAGCATTAAATACCAGCAGCAGTAAACAGCCCTGAACTCAAAATAGAGCCTTATTATTAACTGTATGTCAGAAAATAGATCAGCTCAATTAGTCTGGTGGATCTCCAGATTGAAGGTTTAAGTTTGCTCAGGCTGAGTCTAAGGTTACTTAGGCTGTGGAGCTGGTAGGAACTGTGGTTTGTTTCCTTGACACTTCTTGCATTTCATGGTGCTCTTTGAAAGCTGAGCATTATTTATGCTGTGTGCTAATTGGCACACAAGCTCTTCAGGAAAAACAAACTCGACCCTTAAAAACAATTTGGCACACAAATGCAGCCCAAAACAATATGAAAATTTTACTCAGAAATGAGTAAATGCATTCAATTAGTAAGGAGGGCACTTGAGGTCTGTCGGGGGGTCTGATAAACAGGATTAGCATTGTGCCTTTTATTATGAGTCTTTGGATTGGGTTTTATTATGTTTATATCACTGCACAGAAAGTTTGACTGCCAGTTAAAAACACCATAAAAAGTCAGATTTCCACTAGTTTGAGAATATGCTTCTGGCTTGCTCTTCAGAGGAACAGGAAAACATGGCTTTGTTAGGAATCCTCTTGTGTCAGAGCAGGACAACAGCAGAAACACTTTCACCAGGAGTATGGTCTTTCTCTTAATTGCTCTTCTGAGCAACTTGTTCCTGGAGCAAGACTTCACATAAGAAATAGTCTGTGAGGCTAATGAGTGGTCTTGGTATACAAAGAATGCTGAGAGAAGACAAGGCTAGAGCAGGAAAATTGGAATTTTGGGGGGGGGGGGGAATTGAAGCAAGTTTGGAGAAATTTCTCTGCTGGAGTCTTTCTTTCCTGGCAATGTGGTAATGATCATCTCAACACCATGTCAGTAGAAGAGATGGNTCTGCTGGAGTCTTTCTTTCCTGGCAATGTGGTAATGATCATCTCAACACCATGTCAGTAGAAGAGATGGCAGGGAAAGTTGAGAGTGTGAACCATTGTGGATTAGACACCATTCATCTGAGAACTCGAGAAGGTTGAGAGGGTTAATTTTTCATTGTGACACTGTATTTTATTTAGGCCTGATCCAACCTGGATTGGAGAGGAAGAATTATTCTCCCTTTTGTTAGGGTAGTTCTTTCCTTATTTGTAGCAAGTAAAGCATTTTTGGACACTTCATTGGTTGGTTCCATTAAATCTCTGTGAACTGCTATAATTATTTTTGGTCTTACTACATACTTGAAAAAATATTTAGTTATCTGTAATCAGGAATTAGGACCAACATTACAAATAACAGCTTTAAATATACATACTTTGAGAGACTGTAGTGTTTGTTATTTTTCTGTCTACCTTTTTACTTGTCTGTCAAGCCTAATGGTTGTTGAGCTGTAGCCATTTCTAACTTGGATCCTATATAGAAATGTTGGATCAGAAGATCAAACTTACCTTTATTTGGCACGAGGAAAGAAAAACCTTTGTGAAAGGCAGTCCAAGGAGTATTGTGTTTGTTGCCTCAATTTCAAGGGGGAGTTTCCTGAGTTTCAAAATTAAATGGCCTTTTTGTTAATGCCAGTTAGCTTGGTCTGAAATATTCTTAATGATGGTGCAAGTAGGAAGATTCTGCTGGTCAGACACAGCTTTCCATTGTGCAGATCTCTGATTTCAGATGTCTCTTCAAGTGTGTGGGGGTGCATTTTTCTAGGGTGTGGCAGACCTTGTGGCTGGTATTGCATGAACATTTAAGACCTGGTGAAGTCTTTGTTCTGATTTCTGCAAAGCTTGCCATGGTTTTGTAGTGCTATGAGGAGCTAAAAGGTAGCAAATACATGCTGGTGTCACTGAAGTGTCCAGGTTGGATTTGTAGTACACTGATTTGGTGGGAGAAGAGATTGTTTTACAGCAACTGCTTTTCTAATTGGACTCACTTTCTCAGGAGAGTTCAACTGTAACATTTTAGTGTTAAAAACCTGCATTGAAAACTTGTTTTTAAACCAGGTTACCAGAAACAGAAGATAAAGATGTTTTATAACACCCGGTAGGAACTCACACTTCTTCTCTTTCTCTCCGTCTGTCCTTAACTTGTTTTTCTTGGAACTTTGCAGTAAGTGGAGAGATTAAGGGACACCTGTCC
The DNA here is from genome assembly GCA_013390025.1 of Pitta sordida. NCBI lineage: Eukaryota > Metazoa > Chordata > Aves > Passeriformes > Pittidae > Pitta > Pitta sordida. The sequence continues at coordinate 306,375 of WEKX01025992.1, forward strand.
ACAGGCTTGAGCAGTTCATGTTATGGGTTGTTAGGCTTTCAGGGCCCCTGCAAGCTGGCTGAGGAAGGAAGTGCCAAGTCACAGACTCCCTTTCCTCAATGTTTTCCTATAGAGACTTTCAATTTTTATGAGTTTAGCACTTTCATTGTCCCCTTTCTCATTTCCTTAGGCTGCAGCAAGCAGCCATCTGGATATGGAAAACAGAAATAATCATTTAGCCTTAGCATGCTTCAGAAGTGTTTAACTTTTGTTGTTCTTGTGCCATCAGAGCAAACAATTTCCAAAGATGCGCTCGTTACTGGAAGTTGCGAAATGCTTTTTATTTTTAGCATTATGCAGGTTTTAGGGTATTTTCCAAGACTTGTGGTTTTGTTTGTGTTTGTTAAGTTTGTTTGGGGGGTTTTGTGTGTGAGTTTTATGTTTGCTACTTTTTTAAAAAAAAAATTTTAAATCGTATAGATTGGGCCAAATACACACTTTCAAAAGTGACTAAGACATAAACTTCTGAATGATGCAGAGCTCTGACAGGTTTGGAATGGCAGCTTGTGTCTGCTCTGTCAGGATGCATGAGGGGTGAGTGCTAAAGTCCATTGCCATGTAAGCATGTAAATGTTCATAAGGCTGCTAATTATCTCCTGCATTGGTCTCTTCCTTGCCTGCGAAGGCAAATCAGTTCACAGCAGCAAAGGGCAGCGCTGGGTCCTTCTCGTTCACTTTTCTTGGATGGGAGAAGAAATCCTGTGGTTTTGTTCACTGGAAGTTAGACATGTTGCAGAAGTAAAGACAGAAGGGTTTTGTATAGAAACTGTTTGCCTTTCTGTTACTGACATAAATACCTGTTCTACAAAATATCTCTTTCTGAGTTTGGTCAGGTTCAGATGGGACACACAGCAACCTGCAGTATGTTCTGTCTTCATAAGGTGAGAGACTTCACTGATGATGGAAAGAAGCAATTATATTTTAAACACAGAGCATGATGCACGTAATGAAATTAGAATTGCTCTTACCTGCAGTCACTAACTATCTAGTACTTAGACAAAAATATGTATGCGGTGAGAGGACTGTACTGGGTTTTAAAATACACTCACAAAGGAAAGTCTATTTAACTACGAAAACAAAGCAATATAAGGAAATAAATGCCTCAGTAAGTGTATTTGTCCTTGTTTCTAATGGGAATAAATGCAATTTTAGTTCTGTTTTAGAGAGGATTTCTTAAAAGAAATGTCAGGCAGCTTTCCATTATGAAAAGAAAATTTGGTCCAAATGAATTGGTAATGCATTGTGAAAGTGAAGCTATTTGAATGCATTTCACCAGTACTATCAAGCAGGAAAAGAATTGGTTAGCAGTGGATGTGACCCATATGAAGTGATTTGTCATGAAGAGGAAGCACACAAATTCAACCAAGGAGCTGTGTGCGATCTGCCAGAGTTATTAAATGCCAGATAATAATGTCTAGATGGCTTTTCTTCTGCAGGTTCACAGAGGCCAGCAGAGAAAGCTGATCCTAATTGAGGGAATTGCTGTGTAGAGCCAGAAGGGATGTCACTAAAATATCTCCATGGGGGTTATGGGAGTACACAGATGTACAAAGGAATGCCTTCTGTGGTGATTTGAGATGAGTACCACGTAGGATGCTGTGGCCAGTTCTGCCTCTATGAAAAAACCATGAACTGTTTCATCTTCAGTCACATCAGAGAGGGGAGGGGACTCATGTTACAGTGCCATTAAATAGTTAGCAGAGGGTTTGTTTGATGACAGTCTCACTCTAAAACAGTGGGGCAGACTGGAATTGGAAGATCTGCTTCCTGCTTGTAAAACTGTTCCTGACGAGGCTCAGTGCTTTAAAGATTTTTCAACACACGGACAGCAGGAAGGAGTGTCTGGAAAGCTGTTACCCATCACTAGACTTCTCAGCTGTTGAGATTGTTACAGTTTACTGTTGGTTACCACAGTGGTTGTTTTTCTTTGCAGATAAGGGAGATAACGTTTACTTTTTCAGTCAAGGGGGATTTCTAATATTGCACAAAACTAAGCTTTCAGCCCCAGTTTTCTATTCAGTTAAAAGGGTCCCTAGTATGCTTTTGGGACCATTTGCAAAGCTGTGTTAGAGAACCAGGATACAAAGCTGAAAGTTTAGTGGTCATGCAATAGCTTAGATGTGTCCCATAAGCACCGGTGAGTAAGGTGCCTCCTCTGATGGGGGAGAGCTGTCACAATCCACAAGAACAATATCCTACAGCTGCCGTGTGGAGAGACCTGATACATTTGGAATAAAACTGGTTGTCCCTAAAGAACCCTTCGCAGCTCGGATGCCGCAGCCAGTGGGTGCAGCTCTGAGTTAACTTTGCTGTGTAGGTGTGGCTGTAATTGTGGGTGTGAGCAACAACAGGCTGGATGGAAGCCACCTGCTTGAGAACTGGTGTTGTTTTACGCCCAACATATACAACTTTTCTCTTTGTGCTATGAAAGAAACTTTTATGAGTGTACATAATGAATTTTAACAGCAAGCCCTGCCTCCTTTCCCCATGCCCATGTACATCTGTTGCATTGTATTAAAGCCACTTCTTGTGGCACGTCTGCGCATTTATTTAAGGATTTTCTCTTAAGAAATAGAATCCCAACTAAATGAGGAAAGAGTTATTTGTTCCTGAGTTGGATGACTTCCGAAAATTAATGTTTGGGTTTCCAAATACAAATTCAGTTTCTATTGTACAGGAAAGGTTTAATAGTTTGGTCAGAATACAAGAAATCTTCTTAGAGTTTTGAACAGAAATGGTGTTTTTTGGTGAGGCTTTTTTTTAGGAACAAAACTGTTAAGTGTCTGCCCTTTTCACACAAATTTTAAAAAGGCATGTTTTCAGTATGACCCATGTTAGAAGAAGAGCATGAAGAAAAGTGACCAAAGTCAGTGATGTTTGTACGTGATGCCATGTGGATACCAGTGTCAGACAATTTGACTGCATGTCACCTGCACTGATCTTTGTGATTTAAACTGATAAGTCTGTATACTTAAGAGGGTTTTTTTTGGGGGGGGGGGAGAGGGGGTGTTTGTAGGCAGTGATTTTGTTTGGTTTGTTTGTGAGGGGTGTGGGTTATGCAATGTCAAGGAAACACAGTTTTAAGGTTTTCAGTCCTGGAAGTGATTGATTTATCTAACTGTAGATATTTCATTACATGTACTTCTGTGCCAACTATTGGGAGAGAATTTAACAATGAAAAGGAGCAACGTGTTGAGTTACTCAGCAGCAGCTACAGGTGAAAAGCTAATGTGAGTCAAGAGTTTTGGATGAAGGTGCAGAAATAAAAAGGCAGTAGCAAGTACGTAGATTTTTAATGTGTCACAAAAAGAACACAAGATTCAGGGCATGAGTGACTGCTCACCCAAGGTCTGTTTGTGAAGTTGGATAGAACAACTTGTGGTCCTCGCTTCTCTTGGTCTGAACTGCTGAGGAGTTTGGGTAACGGAGCTCTTGATGCCTGCTGTGCATAAGCTCCTGGTGGGCAGCAGGGCATCCTGGTGCTCAGAATGTGTTTAGAGGCACCTGAGAAATTTTGGCAGCTTCACTAAATCTTTCACAGTTCAGCCTTGAAGATGAGCAGAGAAGCTAGTTCCAATACTTTGGTGCTTCTCTTTAAAGATTTTTTTTCTGCTTTTTGTTTTAAAATTGCATTTTGGCCTGTGTTTCTGTTCATAGTATAGTTAACTTCATTCATCAATTCAGGATTATTTTTTTCTGGATTGACTCATGGTGACCTGTGCCCACTGCTGGGTAAGTGTGATCTGCTTGTTGGAAACAACCCTTTTGTGAAATCACACTCTCATCTTGCAGAGGTGTAGTGGATTTTCTTCTTATTAATTGTTACTGTGATATGGCCACGCAATTTAAATTGATGACTTAGTATTTTAAAAATATTTCTGTGTAAATACAAAGGGCTCATGAAGGCCTCTTTTAACATTGCAGCGTGAAACATTTTCTCTCAGGTTGAGGGAATTGAATACAAATAATTAATACTTGATGACAAACTTTCTTGCTAGGTATGTGTGGGTTTGATACCTACACAGTAACTTTACTCCTTTTGATTTAAAGTCTCCATGGGACAGGAGTTAGAGCAGAATTCATGGAAGAATTAAATGTTGTCATACAGTCACTACCTTGCTCTAGTGGGACAGTGTTTTGCACGTGCAGTGTAATGGGGACTAATTTGATACTATCATAGTACCTCTTCTAGTTTGGAAAATCTGAGATATTTATTGAAGAGTAACAAGGAGTGATAGGCAGGTATTCTTTCTTTTGTATGTATGGGGGCTTTTTAAATTTATTTTCTTCAGAAGGAAAGAACAGCCCATATTTAGTCAGAAAACTGAAACTTTCCAATTAAAATACACAACAGTAATATTATGTTAGTGTTCCAATCATTGAATTCTTCTAACATAAACAATCCAGACATGGTTAAATTCTATGGAAAACATCCAAGATAAAGTTTATTTTTTCATGCAGAGTCCAATGTAGTGACTTTATACCCATTCCTATTAGGAAAGGTCATGGTCCAAATCCTATTGAAAAGGTAGAAAGTTAAAGTCTTATCTGATCCTTCAGTCTAACTTAGCCAGTGAATTTTCCAGTAGTAAACTAAAATTAATATTCTTACATTTTCAATAGGTATGCAATACTGTAATAAAGTAATAAGTAATAAAGTAATAAGAAAGTGAAAATACCAGGTTAGCCCAGAGATACTGGACTGAAAATATATTCTTCACAATATCAATTAAATGGAATACCAGTAGGAACGTTTTTAATAAACCTAATTTTTTCCTCTCAAACTGTATAGTGTAGACTTGTACATGTGGTCCCTTTGTCTGTTGGGTGAGAAGGAATACCTTATGGCACTTGGATTTTGGCATTTTTCAGAGGAGTGGATGCCTGTGCTGCCCCAGAGCACACTGCTTTGCTGAGTGGTGTACAATTTAGTAAAGGCTTCTCAATTACCAGGATGGGTGTATCTGAAAGAATCTGCTCTACAAAATCTCGTGTTTGGTGTAGGGTTACAATGTGTTCTGTTGATGTGTCTAATGATTCAACATACCCAGTTAAAGCCAACTTCTCAGAGAAACAGCTGACCAGGCGAGGTAGAATCCAAAGTTAGAGCTGAAGTCAGGGACAGGTATTTCTCTTGGATTGAACTAATTTTCACTGGTAAGATCTTGATTCATCAAAATATAAAAAAGAATTCTAGTTGGGAAGGCTGAAGAGTCTCCCAGACTAGCAAGAAACCTGCTCTGCTGTGGGGAGGTTGTGTCTCTCTCCAGTTGAACTTGCTCTGTGTGTAAGGGATAAAACATGGAATGATCCTACTCTCCTGTGTGAAAGGTTTTGTGTTTTTTCAAAAGAGAACAGGTAAGCTTTTGAAATGCTGCTGGATTTTTGCAGAATAAAAACCACATTGCTGCCTAGTTCTGGCCCAGAAGTTGAGCTCCCAGTCGCACACAGTTAGTTAAGTGTTTGCTGACTCCAGCAGTATGCAGAGCCACGGCTTGTGCTTAGAGCCAGATTGGCCTAGACCAGATGAGTAGACACAAAGACAGTTTGATGAATGTTGGATATCATTTAAAAGCAGTTTAATTTACACACTGTTTATCCCACAGCCTGTCCATATTATTGATATAAACCCATCTTGCTGGCGCTGTCTCTGCCTGGTGTGTACTTTCACTGACCTCCCTGGTGATGCTTTGTAGACCGGATGGTGTCTTCTGCGCTGAGAGTTGGCAGTTCACTCACAGCCTCAGAAAGAGCCCAGTGGATTTAAGGGAGTGTAGAAAATACGAGCTCTGGTGGAAGTCCTGCATGGCCCAGCTGATGTGTTGAACTCAGCCAGCTAAGCTGAGTGGTGAGGGTCAGCTGTGATGACATTGGCAAAACATTTTCTCACCCAAGGTGCTGTCGGAGACCTCGACCAAATGAGTTCTGTTGAGTGACCCAGGAATTTTTTACACGGATCAATTAATAAACAGAAATGGCAGCAAACTCGTCAAAGTGATTGTTGCAAGTATTTAACAGCTTATGAATTGTCTGGCTCATCTCTGTGTTACTCAGAAAATAACACAAGTACATTTTATGATTTATCTATTTATTTGTTATCTATTTATTATTTATCTTTATCTGTTTATGTATTACTACCACCACTTTGTCTATGTACTTTCTTTCTTTTTGACCTGGATTTGTGTTTCTCTGTTCCTTTGCTTTACTTGGTTTAGAAATAATTCTGTTTGCAGAGGTGTCCCTGGCAGCCCTACTCACTGGAGCTTTGGTTTGATCAGAAAAAGGGGAATGTGGGGTGTGCAAACATCTCAGTGTCTGCATTGGCAGCACTTATTGTAGAAAGATTGGAAATGCTCTTGAAAGCTCTGCTGGTGCTGGAAAAGCAAATCTGAGCAGGATGAAAACTTTTCAAAGCTCCCTTTGAAAACCAACAAACCCCCAACTATCTTATTTTCTAGGCCATAAGGCACCACATGAGCTCTACTGAGCATGAATGAATTCTTGAGACTGTTCATAAATTGACTTCATTCTTTGAACAGAATGTTGTCAAATAATTATCTGTAGAAGCGCTCATTGCTTTGTAAATCGTATGACATGAATGTTATCCTTTAATTAAAATACATAAAACTTAAACATTAAAGTGCATACTTGATAAATAAAAAAATTAGAAGTATTTTTAAGCATTATGAAGATTAATCAAATATTGCAGTTTAGGAGGCTCTGATGAACTTCACTGACTGAAGAGACAGATGTTGATAAAGGCCTATCTCTGTCTCGCCTATGATCTCTTACTGATTGCAATAATGTAATGAAAAAGCATGCTTTTAAATAAAAAATGAAGATTTGAGAGTGAATTGCTAAAACTCAGGACTGAACAGAGGATTTAGGTTTGCATTTCAACTCACGATCCCCTTGGATAAATTAGCCTTACAGTGAGTAGTATAGTCTTTCTGTGGTCTGGATCCTGACCTTGTGATTTCCCAGGGTCATTGACCAGATAATAATTAGGTTATTTATATACACATTTATTTACATATCGTGTTTATCTATAAATACTCATTTATTATTTCTGTTCATACCCAGGACTTGGCAGTCCTTCCGCAGAAGAATTTAGGGCATGATTTGAACAATATGTTTGTGGGAATTTAATGCGAAAAACGCAAATGATCACTTATGCTTTTAATAAATATACTATTTGCACATGCAGAATTTTAAAGCAAGTTATGTATTCCTTTCCCAACTGTGAGAGTCCTTTCAAATTACTTGTACTAAACTTCTTGGGACAAATAATATGTTTGTAACTTAACTTAAAAAAATACAAGTCCACATTCAGTGTTAACCCCTTACCTTTGCAGTCTCTTTGTCTAAAATCAGAATTTCATCTGGTGAACGTCAGGAACATAGAGTGAGACTTCAGTTTTGAGAATCAGAATCAGCAAGTGTGTTCTAAGGATATGCATTTAATATGTAAACCCTGAAATACTTTGAAATACTATGTATTGGTGCTTTGAGTACATATCAGGAAATTCAATTTCACTAAGGAAAACCAGCAGACCTTTAGTGTCTTAAAAGTCTGTGGTTGATTTGTGATAGTGGAGCCTTCATTAGCTGATTGGAAAATGCCTCAGGTAAAGCAAGATGATAAAGGATATCGTGCTGCAGAAACACCTTGGGACAGAACAAACTACTGCTGGTTTATGTTCCATTTTTGCAGAGGCAGGACAGTCGAGCACAGTTAGTGGGATGCAGCACAATGCCTTGGTTACTCCAGCATTTCTTCATGTCCCCTCAACCTATGACCAGAGGAATGCCACTCAAACCTCCAACAGACTCCAAAGTAAAAGAAAGGAACAATAGGGGCTCCTGCTGCCCCCCTCCAACCACATTCTCTTTTGCTGCATTTACAAAACTGTGGGGCATACTTTAAGCTGTTTTAATTTTAGTAGAACTGTTCCATTGTAAAGCAGAGACAGATTTGATCTACAGGAACTGACTGCTTCTTTAACCACATCCCTGGGGGTAAAGATTCTACATGGGAAGGCTTAGGTGGCTGCACAGCCTGAGAACGTGCTAAAAGCCAACAGAAGAATGGACATGTAGATGTGGAATTACTCCATGGCAGAGATAATTTCATAAAAGTACAGCAGAGATTCAAGTACATCTGTTTCCCTGGAATGGCTGGTTCCCCCTGGGTATGCTCAGACACCTTGCCTGCTTTTATTTAAGGTGGACTCAGGTGCTTGTCTGGAGGGTTTGTTTGCAGCTGGACTGGAAGGAGGTTGAGGTCTTTGTGGTGGCAGGCAGCTCATCCAGGATGTTTGGGTGGGTGTTACAAACCCTGCTGTTGTAAGGAGAACTTAACTAGAGAAGAGAATAAAGGGAGAGTTCTGATTCAGATATTCCTATGGCATCTGTCAGGTACAGGATAAGGTGCGTTTCAAGTGAAAACTCTGCATTCCTTTGAGAAACCACCGTGTTTCTGTTGGTCCCAACCCCAGCTCCTGCTGACCCCCTTCCAGACGAGCATTTGAGCATTCCTGAGAGGAAGAGTGTTTCTGCCTGGTGTGTGAAAGTGTGTCACCTGGGCTGGTGCCGTGCCAGCTGTCCCTGCCTGGCACCCACTGGCCAGTGCTGCCTCATCATTGCTAGCACTAGAGTTGGGGATATAAAAATACCGAGTTCTCTGATGGAAATGAATTTTTACAACTTCCTGCTGTACTGATTTAAACTGTGTGGAACTAATGTAGTTTTTGCTGATCAAAACCACGGGGAAAAATGCTTTCTGACTGATTCTGTAGGACTGGCCTGTCTCATACTTTTCTTCCTGAAGATAAAGGACTACTCAAGTGATTTTTTTTCCACATTCAATAAGTAGGTCTTGCAACTGAGAATTCAGGTTTAACTACAAACTCTATTGGGCTATTAATCCCTTCCATTTTAATCCTTGGAAATTCATTTAATAATGTATTCTCTTGGGTTTCTTTGTTGTTCTTTTATCAGCAATGTGTCCTGTCTTGAAAGGCTTTTCAGTAGGTTTCAAAATACATATAATAGTATGCTCTGAAATGCCAGGTGAAGGTCTGTGTACTAAATGTCTACTACAAAACCCTTCTGATTCAGGTAACTGGCATGATTCTATTAAAGACTTAGTTCACATCAAAAACATTAAGGCAAAAGGACTTTTATGAACTTTTAAGAACTTTATGAAGTTGAATGCCAGGATAGACTTACTGCTGTGCGCAACAGCACATATCAGAGAGTCTTTGAGCGCTTTGAGTGGGAAGGGACCTTAAAGGTGCTGAGTTCCAACCCCCTGCCATGGGCAGGGACACCTTCCTCTATCCCAGGTTGCTCCAAGCCCCAAACAACCTGGCCTTGGACACTTCCAGGGATGGGACAGCCACAGCTTCTCTGTGCAACCTGTGCCAGGGCCTCACCACCCTCACAGGGAAGAATTTGTTCCTCTTATACAATCCATATCAATGACCTATAATAAGGATTTTTTTGTGTTACGTATATCCATAGTTTCGCTATTGCTTTTGGTCCTGGTGAGATTGGGAACACCAGCTGTAGGGGATTTAGGTGCTTATAAAAACCCAACTTGTTCTCTGGGTTTGGTGCTGTGCTCTTATGGTAATGGCTACTACTGATCAAAGTGACATCTGCCCTGGTAGCTCAGTGCGAGTGGAACAGTCGCACCTCTGAAATATTTACTGTGTATTGTGTGTGGAGAAGCCAAGATGAAGTGATTTCCCAGAGAGAGAGAACCAGCATAGACTAAAGTCATGCTGAATGTCTGCAGTGAAAGTGACAAAAGGAGTCTGTGCTGATTCCTTGTCTGCTGCCTTGCTTAGCTCTGTGCTATTCATTGGGTAATGTAGCAAAAAGTTGAGTATTATCTAACATTCAGTACTTTTAATTTTAAAGCATATGTATTCGGCTAACTGCCCATTAAAATTTTCATCAGAATATATGTTGGGATGGAATGGGCTGGAAACAGATGGGATGGAGAACTACTATGTGTTTTTTCCATGGCTCTGCCCCAAAGTTGAGAGCTAAGCTTCCCTCAGCCTCCAGTGGACATGTTGCTTGGCGTGGAATCCCACAGTTGCCATGTCACAAGTCATGTCCATCAACTTACTGCATATGGGCCCAAAATGTGAGTGTTGCCTATCGTGTGCTGAATTGCACAGGTCATGAGAAGAAATCTAAAGACAAAGAAATGTGAGGAAGACAGCAACATTCCTGACAAAAGGTAGACCTAGTGAGAAAGGGTATGTGTGTACCTGAATATTCCTGCAGGGGCGGAGGCATTTCCTTGGAAAGATGATAACCTGTGTAAGTGGAGTGATAAATCAGACCCTCTTTCTCTGCCACCAGAGATCTTGGGCTATGACATTTTTTATTCTTGGTTCTTTGCTGATCCACAAAATAGTTGGAAAACTTTCCCAAACTCTTCCTGAGTGGTCTTTCTTACAACATTCCCTGTTACCATACAATTTCTTCCTCTCGGGCATTCGTTGACTGTGGTGTCTCTTACATGGTCGCCAGCCCACCAGGACTTACATGGGGAAAACTGCAGCTGCTCCACTGCTGAAAAACACTTGGAGCAGCTGTTTGAGCTGACCATCCTTCAGCCTTGGGCTGTGCTGTTTCACAAGCAATAAAGAGGCAGGTGTGTCTGACAGCGTTTGGATTTCTTCACTACCATTCCACTTGTTTCTGTGCAAGCAGCGGTGACAGCTCGGGTGAACAGCCTGCATCATGAGTGCTCCAACTTAATAGTAGTGCTCAAATAACTTCTGAAATCCCCAGAGCTTTGAAACTCTCCCACAGAAATTGAGATTGCTTAGAAAACTTGGGAAAAGTATTTGGCAATTGTCAAATGATGAGGTAAATAATAGTAGGTGAGCCCTTAAAGGTCTCTTTGCAGCCATTGGAATGCACATGTTGCTGGGTGTTACCTGAACTGAAGCAGTGAGTTAAATGCTTTATTATAGCCTTTCATAACTTGTGGTGGAATTAGCACTGAGCACAGCATCCCAAGAAGTTAAATATGAATTGAATTAAGTTGAATAGATATAAAAACTAAGATAAATAGAAACTGATGTAATGTGTAATTTTTTACACATACAGGCAAGTTCTTTAGAAAATGAACTATCTTGAGAATTCCAAGTGCATTGATTTAGTCAATTTTATGGAATGGCCACACATAGAGATTTGGCAAAGGACTTAAACCATCTTATTGCCTACAAAGAACTGCTGATTGCAAGCAGACTTGGAGCATAATGAAGCTCCCTTCTAATAGGAAGATGTTTTTGAGTTGTATCCTCACAAACTGATGTGAATTATATCGAGGCAATAGAAGTTCTCTATATAAGGGTCTGCATTAGGTAATAGGACTTGATCCAGCTTAAAAATAAAACTGTATTCAGTTTGTATAATGACAACTTGTGTGTTTGTGGTTTCTGAGTATGTATATACAGAAGATTCTATGTTTTTTAGTTAATCAAATTGCTCACATTGTACTAATAATATTTTTCTCAGCTTTTCTGTGTGGCAGAATTAATAGCTATTAAGTATTAGCTGTTCCTCAAAATAACAGTATTTGTGTCAATAATGCAAGATGGTGCCAGCAATACCTTTATACAGGATAAGGCATTTCAAGTAGTTCACGTTATAAGATGGAGTGGGAGTTTGAAATCTCTTTGTTAGCTTTTAACAGTGAAAGCAGAACTTTTTTAATGGAGTGCTGCTATGCCCTGCTATTGGAACTGAAGGGCACAGCTCTCTGCAAGGTGCTGTCTTTATAACAGACACAAGCACTGTGTTCATGACTTGAGCATTGGCTTGGTTGTTGACAGGACATTTAGATTCCAGCTTACTAAAATGCTGTGCTAACCTGTGCTAAGGCTGACTCTAAACTAAAACAACATGATAATCTAAATCTATCCCCTGGTCTGAGGGTGCAGTCTGACAGCTTTGCTGATGTAATGGTTACCTGCCAGCAGAAAAAAGGTAACATCTGTGTACCTGTGTACAGTATCACATCACTCCCCTCCCTGCACCTGCGTGTAGCTTCCTGCCCTCTTCCAGCTTTGTTTTAGATTTATTAGTTTTGTGATTGCACAATGAATTGATTCACATCAAGTGGAAAATGAGGGGAGAAAGGGGGCCAGTGAGAGTGCCTGCCAGAAACGTGGTTGTGGAAGTGCAGTCTGTTAGAGATCTCGTGAGGAGCTTGTAGAAGTTAATCAGTCCTTGCAGCACCTGAGACTGACTTGTTCTTCAGGGTTGCCTGGGGGATGTGTGGTATGTCAGGAAATAAGTTTAGACAATGTTGTGTATAACTGAAGTGGCTCTTAAGAATTTGCCTTTCTAGTTTATAGTCAGTACTTGGATTTTTTTTGAAACAACTGTTGTCAGAATTCTAAATCAAGTTTGTATTTTCCCTTTTTCAGCCCTTCCAACATGCACACAGGACAGAACAAAGTTGCTTAAAAACTTTTTATTCTGCTATAATTAACTGAACAGTTCACCAGTGCATTTGTGAATGGCTGACAGTGCTTTTCTGGAGTTCTGTTTACTCCTGTTGTGAGCTTTGAGGAAGGTGACATTTGTTCAAAACAATTTTGTGTTTCCTGCAGTGTACGGGACAGTGTTGAAATGCTCAGAGCCATTCCCAAATCTGGGGCCAGGATTGTGCAGGTTGGTACTGGAGCTCCAAATTAAATTCCTTTCTGCAGTAGAAGCATTAGGGTTTTAAATAGCAGGTGAAGTGAGCGAGTGCTCAGGTTCTTGGCCGGGCTGGAATAGTAATCATTTGGATGAGAGGATATGTCTGACACTTTGCCAGTTTTTAGTGGGCCAGTTTCTGAAGGTCTGATATTAGGAGGTTTTATCCTCGGTTTAAGAAAGCTGTTGAACCGCTTGGGAGGGTCCAGAGAAGGGCGACAAGGACGGTGAAAGGACTGGAGGACAAGCCGTATGGGGAGCAACTGCGTGAGCTGGGGTTGTTCAGCCTGGAGAAGAGGAGGCTCAGAGGTGACCTCATTGCTGTTTACAACTACCTGAAGGGAGGTTGCAGTCAGGTGGGTGTGAATCTCTTCTCTCAGGCTGCCAGTGCCAGAACAAGAGGACATGGCCTTAAGCTGCACCAGGGGAGATTTAGACTGAATGTCAGGAAGAGCTTTTTCACAGAGAGAGTGATCTGTCACTGGAATGGTCTGCCCAGGGAGGTGGTGGAGTCGCCATCCCTGGAGTTTTTTAAGAAAAGACTGGATGAGGAACTCAGTGACATGGTCTAGATAATGGGACGATGGGATGGGGTGTTAGGAAAAAAAAAAAGATGACCCCGAGATTAGCTCAGATGTTTAAAGCTTGGTGCTCATAACACCAGGGTTGTGGGTTCAATCCCTGTGTGGGCATTCACTTAAAAGTTGGACTCAATGATACTTGTAGGTCCCTTCCAACTCAGAATATTCTGTGTGATTCTGTGATCCTCAACAGTTTTTCACTGTTGTTTTCTTAACCAGCTTTGGATTCCACAGCCACCTCAGTCTGCTCTTATACAGTTCCCGTTCTTTCTTGCTGCCACGTTTATTTTGTGAAATATGATGAAATGCCATTTGATCTCTTTTAGAGATAACTTGGTAGGTAAAACTAAAAGAAAGCAAACAGACAAAAAGCCCCTAAGGTCTCCTGGTGGATCAATACGTAATATGTCATTACTGCTGTTTTCCTCTTTTTAAAGATCAGGCTGTTTTATCTGATGGAACAAACTGGAGATGTCAGGGCTGGCACACTTGGCTTAAAATAGAATTCAAACGCACCATTCATGGTCATCTGTAGTAAAAAATGGTCTGTGTCTAATTTATTAGCTGTCTCAGCACTTGTATATAAGCATATGCAGGTAAGAATACACATAAGTGACCCTAAGGCTGCAGGAGTTACAGAAGTGCTGTAGTTAATGGGAAGACAGTCCTGAACCCAGCTTGGGACAGGGGTGTGCTCAGTGGAAAGTAAAGGAACTTTTCCCACACATTGCCTGGGAACAAAGCAGGGAGGGCTGTGAGCCACTGGTGTTCCATAGAGGTGGATGTAATAGAGCAGCAGGGAAAGGGAAGTTGAAATTGTACAGCTGGTAGGAAGATCCCCAGTCACCTGTAATGATGAAGTTTGGGCATGTGTAGGTGAAGTTGGTGATGCTTCTCTGTGCAGGGGATGCAAGAGAAGACACTAGAGGGAGGCATTTTTGGACACATGGATGACTGAGAAAACCAGCAGTTCAGTGAGGACAGTGGGAGAGCCTGTGTCATGAAAGGAAGCAGAAAGAGCTTAGTTATCTTAACAGAACAAAGGCACCGAGGGACCATGTTTGCTCCTTTAAATACCTTGATATAGAGGGAGAAGAGTTACTTGAAAAGGTTGTTGGCAGAGGCACGTGAGTGGGTGTAAACTGCATAATGGTAAATTTAGTCTGGGAATTAGATGGCAGTCCATTAGAGAATCAAACTGCAAAACAGTTTATCAAGAGGGGCAGTGAGGGACAACTAACCCATACTGTTTCAGTATGAACCATTTAAGGCATGAATAAAGCCTAAATCTTGTGGCTTAAGAGCTCAGTTTCAGTCCTGGTCCTAGAAGGATTACTAATATCTGAAAGAGGCCAGCTGCCTTACAGACTGGATAAAGAAGAGTAAAGATTTCTGAGTTACTCCAGTGGATCTGAACTCCTGATCTCATCCACTCCCCTGACTTCATGTGCAGGGAAGGTTCAGATTCTGGGTAGGAAGGAAGAATCTAAGGCAACATACGCCAGGATTTCACTGGCCATTGCTGTAGAGTCCTGTAGGAATCTAATAGCTAGGAATTTTTCCCCAGAAGGACTTCCATCTTCAACACTGTTGTGCTCAGGTTTATTCTCTATTACTATTTCAGCAACTCCGTGTGGTTCATTTGCCCTCATGGTCTTTCATTTTTCCCTTGCTCAAAGGATAATAAAGCTTAATGTCTCTGTAGGTTCTTGTGCTTCAAGAAATCTCTAATTGCCCCTGTCCAGTGTTTCCTGTCCCTGCAAGGGGCTCTAAATCTCACCCTTTGCTGCCAACTCTTGCCCTGTGCTGCTGGAAACCATTGAAAAAGAAACACTTCCCCTTCTTTCCTTTAGCACAGATTTACTTCCTGTGGGCACTGCTGACTGTAGATCAAAACCAGCTTGTTAAAATGATCAATGGTTTTCCTCATTGAAATGAAAATCTGGTTATAGGATGAAGTGTGGGTTTGTCAGATTTACTATGGTGATAACCCACAGAAATGTTTAAGAGATGGTTGCACCAATTCATTTTCCTTTATAGCACAACCTTGTGGAAGTTGACAGTTACCATGGTTTCACATGGCTTAACATTAGTTTCTCTGGAAAAAAAAACCAAACAAAACCAACACTTACCTTGCTTTTTCATAGTGAATGAGGTATTGTTGTGTAAACTGAAATCCAAAGAGATACAGAAATTTGAATTTAAAAGGAATTTTAATAAAAGTATTGAAGAAAGGGAAGGAAGAAACATGTCAGTTTGCAGAAACAAACTAATGTGGAGGTCACTGAGAAATCTGAATTAAAGTAAATTCCTCAGAGCTGCACAGGTATGTTTGCAATGACAGGGCTTTTCCACCTGCCAGCTCTCTGGTGAATCTCACTATTTGAGATGGCTCCTGACAGAGGAGGGAAATCTGTGTCCAAGCAAATTACTTGCTTGGAAAGACAGCATTGTCTTTGATGTCTTTATGAGATATTTTTCCTACAAGGAAACAGCTGTACTACTTCATGCAGAAAAAAAATATTATTTATACAGCTTAAATGGAAGGTGCAAAAACCAACTCGGAGAATGATCTATCTGGGAAGAAAACACTCCTTTATTCAGTTGTAATTGTGCTGCATGGTTTGGAAACATTGTGTTTGTTGTGCTGGGTTGGTAGGGAGCCCCTTTGCTTTTGCAGAGACCTGTGGGTGTTGTGAACTTCTTCAGTCTCTCCCTCCCCTGCCACCTGTTGTGACAGAGGCCAGGGCCTTGGCTTAAGATGGGGGAGAGAGAATTAACAATCCATCTATATCTTTGTAATTCATCAGATCTGACAAAATGGATTTGCAGCGATGCTTTCCCTGGGGGCTCCCAGTGTGTGTATCTGCAGATTTCTGATGAGATCAGTCAGTCACCATTAAGCCAAGGGACTGGAACACCCACCGTCTATATTGCTTTTTTCCATGTCTCTCTGCTTCCCATTAGACATTTCTGGCAGTGTAAATCTCAGGGCTGGGCATCAAGGGACCTCTTAAGCTAATAAACAGTGTTTGCTAATAAACAGAGTTTGGAATTGATGTCTTCTAATTGATCTGCTGTTGTCAAAAGATGAATTGCACTACTGAGTCAAGTTTGAAACAGTGATGTAAGTGTTCAGGCTGTTTTTAGGTAGATTAGATTTTGATGCTCATTAGGGTGAAAGGTGCAATTTTAAAATAGAAAAATCTTTCTTGTGTGGAAAACTTGGTATGGGCACTGTGTGATATATATTTTAGATATTAACAGGTTCTGCAAATTAGTTTAATGTTTCAGTAACACCAGGTGGACTGCTTATGAGGGGATGCTTATTGAAAGCCAGCCTTCCAATCTATTTATAGATTTATTCTCTTGGGGTTTATGGTACATCATCTTAATGTGCTAATTACTAATTCAAGTTAAAGATTTGCCTAAAGCATAATAGGAATTGTGTCACTCTGTTTGCTTGTATTTTTTTTCCCTTTAGGTTTTGTAAGAAGATAGAATGCAGGGTGTTAGTTGAAATAAGTACATGCACAGCATCTGGATAAAAATCTGTTAAATAATAGTCGATTCATGATTAAAGCTGCAGGTAGTAAAAACCAGCATTACTGTTAGCAGGCATATACTTGAGTGTTGTAATGCCTGGCTGTGTGTATTGGAGATGGTGTGTATTTCTGTTTTAACCCTGCTATCTGACGGTTTAAATTAACGTAGGGTTCCTCCACATAACCAGAATTCTACCGAGTCTCCAAGACACAGGCTTACAATGGCTTTGTGCTGGTAAAAAAATAATTGTTATATGGGGTAAAAGAAAAGGGAGAAGAAATCTAACATCGTGTCTGCCCTTCCTGGCAGTGGCTGAACAGGGAGCTGACGTTCCCCAACTGACCACAACAACTCTCTGCTCTGTGTCCTGAGCACTGGTGGCTGATTGTGTGGAATTTAGGACAGCCTTCCACTGCCTACATTTGCTGGTGTTGAATTTAATCCTTCAGTTCTGTTGCCAAGTCAGTCAGTATCATGAAATGCTCATCATCCTGGACATCTAGGACAGCTGTGATTCTCCTCACGCTGAGTAAGTTTGTATCATTACTGAATTCTGTTTCCTCTCTGGATCTTAAATCTAAATGCATTCTTGAGCTGGTTCTGAAGAGGAAGTCGGAGTGTCTCTCAGGATGTCATACTTCTCCTATATTCTTTTGCAGGAATAATTAACTGTAAAATTGGTAGATTTAAAGACGATGTCATTTAGGGAAGTTTTGCTCTTTTCTGTGATCACAAAGTGGTTTCAGTGCCAGTGTCCTCGGTCTGAACTGATGACTGAGTGGGCAGATGCCTGTGTTCAGTGGGGACAGGTAGCTCAGGAGATTATTGCCTGACTCAGAAAAGCTTTCATGCATGTTTTTCGTAACTGGATTAACAAAAAGCCAGAAGAGCAGCCAACAAGTTGCTTTTGATGCTTTCAATCTTGGGAGCAGTTCTGGTTCCTTCCACTCTGCAAGGAATTCTGGTGCTGACAGCTTGGTTGATTTGCTCTTCTTAGTTTTCTTGACTTTATGTAAAGTCAGATTTCTACTCTGTCTAAAATGTTGGACAGGCACATAAACACATGTATATGCACAAACACCTCTCCCTCTTTCAGTAGATCTGTTGTGTTTGGGAAAATCAGCGAGTTCTCCGCTTAAAATGCCGGGACTTATTACAGCTTGTAGGAGGCCCAAACATGCTGCTTGCAAGACAAACTCAGTCCATGCAGTCCCCCTTGCAGTTACACACACCTCAAACTTGCTGGACTCCCACCTCTGGCAGAGGTTTTGTGCTCAGTGTCACAGGGCAACTTGGGTACAGAGTCTGCCACTGTCCTTTTGCAATGTTAGGAGGGTTGTAACTTGAAAAATGGTCTGTTAATCTTTCTAGTAGTGTGGTAATTGCAAGAGTATCATAACAGCACTGACCATTTGGAATGTATTACAGACCTCAGCATGTTTACCCACAGGCACTTAGGCAGACATGAAAAACTGGCTTGAAAATCACAGAATTTAAAGTAATGCTTTGTTAGCTCTGTATTTTGAAAGTAGGCATATATCCTCCCACCTCACTTTTTTTTTCCCCCCTCAGAGAACTGTAAAATACAGCACTCAGTATTTCCAAAGCTGAATTCTCTTAAAATTTAATTGAGGAAACTGTGATCCCATTTAAAAAAAAAAAAATCACGCCTTCCTTGGTCGTTAAAACCAAATTTTATACATCTGGAAAGTGCTGTTCTTGTGTTACACAAAATTGTCACATCAGCTGAACGGAAAAGAAAACAAGAGATGACACAATCTGCCACTTATACTGTGCTGCTTGTATCAAATATAAAGAAAAAAATCCAACAGAGAACATGTAGAAACATGACAAATGCAAAAGTAATAGGCCGTTAGATTTACCCAAACTGCATTTGTTACTGGAATCTGTTCTGGTAACGATCAGATTTCCCAGCAAAGAGGGATAGTCTTTCTGCATCCCACTCCCTGGAAGTTACAGCTATCTGGACATAAATCTCTTCATGTGACCCACCCAACAGGTGGATGATGAATTGGAGACACATCGTCATTAGATGTGGACTGTTTATTTATGTTTTGTGCCCCGTTTTTGCTTGTAGGATTTGTTCATAATATTGAAAGCAGTTAAGCTGAACAGAGTGAGCATGTAAAAGTGTCTGAGTGATGGTTAATTGGCATTGTTCCAAAGGGTGAGGCATGTTCTCATTTACTGACAGAGATCCTCGTGAAAATAGCAGTAAACTTCCTAAAAGGAAAGCCATGTGCCACTGGCAGGATAGATCGTGAGAGCAAAAAAGCAGATAGGACTCTCAGCTTAGTGCCTCTGCTGGGGCTGGATGGATGACAACCCATAAGCTTTTGGCACCACTCAAAATGCAAGAGCAGTGAGAGATATTTCGTGCAGAAGTTTAATGCCATTATAGATAAGCTTGCAGTATTCATCAGCTACAGAGGCACAGAGCTTCCTGTGCTTGTACCTAGCAAAATCTCCTGACCCAAACCTGACACAGACAATCATCCCAAGGAATGGCAGTGAAGTATTATCATGGGAGAGAAGATGTAGAGCTAATGTGGTTTCTCCACAGAAAATGAGCAAACAGCAAAAGGAAAATGCTGGGGTGGCTGGTTCTGCTGTCTGTGAATCCAGATTCAGAAGTACTTGAAGCAATAAGGGAGTCAGATTCGATGAAATCCAGTCTGGTATGATTCATCATATGTTTTCCAATGAAAATGGTCTTTATGCTTCTGTCCAGTGTCTGTGGGCCATTTGGGACTGAAAATCTAATTTGTGCTCTTGATTTTGCCACTGGTTTGAAGTCAGATCACTTCATTCCTACATCTGTCCCTCATCTCCAAAGCTTGACCTGCAGGAAGTTTTTTTCTCCATTATGTGTTTATACTGTGCTTTATAAGGTACTGCCATGATCTCTTGCTCACTGCAGAAGTGATGCATTGCTGCTATTAGGACTGACAATAACAATTCTAGCGGGAGCATGATCTAAAAACTCCCACTTCCAAACTGGAACAGTGTCATTCAGCTGCTTTAGGACACTGGTTGCTGTTGGTAGTTTCAAAGTCAATGATTGATAAGACTTCAATATAATTCTTCTGAGATGCCTTTGCTGTTATAGTATTGCATCCTCATGCGGTACACAAATTTTATGTGTGTTGAAACCTTTTCTGTTAAAAGTGTAGAATTTTAAGGAAATGGAATAGTCATTTCAGGAACTAGTGACAGAACTTAGATTTCTCCACACTCCTCATTAGGATCAGGGACAGTGTCTGATTTCCCCACATCTCCCTGTGTAGGATCAGGGACAGTGTCTGAGTTTAGGACTGAAATTTAATAAACTGTCATTACTATCAGCCACCCTTGGTCCAGCCTGTGATTGTTCTGAAGAAATTTATGCCACTTTGTAACACTTCACACTGTCTGAAAACACCTTTTGTATTTGTATAAGAAAATAGATCATTTTATTGGCAGAATTGTTGTGCAGCAAAACAGTCTTAGCAGAAGGTGGGGTGTTCAGGTTTCCAGCTGAGATTCAGCTGAGTGATTTTCAGGAGCCCTGCTGCTCCTTTGCTGCTCTCCAAACACTGACTGGTTTGGGAGAGCCAGCATGGAGTGGTTAAAAAACTTCTGAGAGGGCATTAGGAAAAGCTCCTCTTGCTGGGCACGCTGTACCACAGGAACAGCACAGAAAAGTGTGTGCTGCTCTCTTCTGCTTGAGGTTTTTTCCTGTCATTTCAGCATGATCCCATACAGTGTAAGAGTGGCAAAAAGTATTGCATCTGCAAAAAAAAAAAGAAAAAGAAAAGTTTGCATGCTTTTGCATCATTTAAGAGTTACGGGAAACGAAATGGTTTTGTAAAGTAATCTGAACTTTTCCTTCCATAAAATGTTGTTCCAGTATCGTATGCTTCTAAATGCAAAAGCTCTGCTGCACTGGCAGCATCCCTGCCCACAAAGGCTGGTGTTTGACGTGCTCTGGCTTCTCACCCTGCAGCTGCCCCTGACAAGGCTTGCTCTTACTTAGCACTGTACTAATGTTATTTATAGACCACAGGAGTCCTTAGAGATAAGTGATTATATTTCATCCCTTTTTTATGAAGAATGAACCTTGAGCTTTCAAAGAAATACAATGCTAAGCATTTCTCTGGCAGGAGTGGCTGCTGCTGACCCTACTCTTGGCAGTAAGGGGTGTGTAGCCTTGGGCAAGTTGCTTAACTTCTGGGAATATCAGTTTCTCACTAAATTGGGAGGTTGTCGTGTTTATCTTAGAGATGCACTTTGAAGCATAACCAAATAGTCTTGATTCAATTCTAATTTAAGTGCAATGCATTATTAAGACTAGGGAAATGGCTGGCCTGAGATAGAACATACAGAAATTCCTGGTCCCCCATGTGCTTTTAATCCATAAAAACACTTCTCCTTGGATTGACGCTGTACTGCACTGAAGGAAAACTGCTGTCATTGAGCAACAACATTAGATTTTTAGTAAGATCAAAAATCTGCTTTGGGGCAAAAAATCAAAAGAAATGGTAATTTCTGTGGCATAAGAAATTCCTGATAGGAATTGTCAAAATGAGCTGCAGATCTTCTTGTGAGATTGCTTTCATTTGATTTGGGCTGAGAGCAGCAACTTATTGGATACCCGGTCTGGAAAGGGATCAAATAAACTCCAGCTCCCATCTTCCCAACAGACAGAGAATCCAGAATTCCTAGAGCGGACTGGTGTTTCAACTGAACCTCAGATAAGGAAGTTATTGGTATTTCTTTAACTTGAGTTATGCGTTTATAAATAGAAACTTTGTTCGTTTTTCAAGGCAGTGGTGGAACATATGTAGGTTTTGACCAACTTCAGTTGTTTTAAAAATAAAACAAAACCCCAACAAACCAAAGAACAACAACAAAAGAAGTGTGTGGGAGTTTTAAGGATATTGAAAAAACTTGAGTATTTTATTTTTAATTATAACTTGGTGTTTCTTTAATGCTTGTGAATATAGTAGTGTTAAGCTTTTTAATAAAAGTATGCTTCAGGCCAAATCGTATTTTATCAAAAATCTTTTATGCATTATATTAGGCACTAATGATATGCCAGATCCAAAAGGGAAATAATTGTACTTGTACTTCAGGAGTGAAGTGAGATCTGATGGGAAAGGCTGACAAGATTTCTTTGCTCCTAGTGAGAATTTCTGTGGGCTGTGTGCCAGCGAAACGGGAAACTGGAGATTCAAAATGGTGCCTGTAGAAACTGCCACCTAATCATTATCCCTCTGAGGTGAGGCTGCAGGGGCTTTGTGAGGATTCAGAAGAGCTGGTAATCCCAGTCCTTGCCTCCTACAGCTCATCAACTCCTTGCTGTGGAGAAGAACAGCACCAGGGCCCAGCTCCTCCAGCTTGGCTGGCTCTCCTCAACCTCTGTCTGTCTCTTCCAGCCATGCCAGCTGCACCTTTCCATGGCTGAGCCTCACACTATGAAAGGCAGCAGTGCTTCTGGAACAGCCCTGCCTCGTTAGCACCATCACCTTCCTGTTTTCATACTCAAACACGCCTTTTCATTTTAAGGGACTTGGCCTGCTTCTCATGCTCCAGAAAATAAATCCCTTTTCAAGTAGCTTCTGTCATGTGGGTGGATGTTGATGTTGCCTGTGTGTGACCGTCGGAGCAGAATTTGGGCCATTGGAAATATTAATGCTGGATTTATGTGACCATCTCCTTGGTTTCTTCAACACAGGTTTTTTTTTCCAGTAGCTACTGAGGGAATGGATTTAACTATCAAATGTGTTTGTGCAGTGGTTCATGCTGTTCCCTTCCTGTGAAGAGTTTTAAGACTCCATTGGTATGGAATATTTCACCAACCAGGAAGGCATGGCTGCCATCATTTTCCATGCAAGGCCAGGTTTCCTCTCCAAAAGGCTGTGTAGCAGTGTTCTTCCATTCTGGATGTAGCCTCAAATCCCCTTTTCTAATTTTAGTTGCCTAACTGAGGCAAGTGATTTAGGAGCCTGTTGGCCCGAGGCTCTGTTTGCTGTCAGCACAGAGCATTCAGCAGTTCGGGGGGTGATTCAGCTCTGCAGTTGGGCTGCACTGGTTGCCAGAAATGCCTTCTCTCCTGAGTGAGAGGCCAGCCTCAGTTTTATCCCTGGCTTCATCCCACCCTGCCATATGACTGCTCTGACAGGAGTCCTCTGTTCTGGCTAATGAGCAACTGAAGGATTGCCTTCCTTTTTTATACTTCTTTACTTTTGCCTTTTTTTTGCTGTATGTGAACTGAGATATTTAAATACAGGGTATCATAAGGACTATGGGACATTAAGAAAAGAGAACAAAATCTTAATTTCTTTTTTTGCTTTTACCTCTTTCGATTCTCCTAGAGACGAGAAATAGTTAAAACAAAAAAGAAAAGATTTCTCCCCTATATTCCTCCCCCACAAGCAAACACAAAACCAAGACCTCATTTTCCCGGCTGTACTGGGTATTTCCTTTAAAAGCTAGATTACTGTTTGCATTCCATATGCATATTACCTCCCCGATTTCCAGGTGAGCAAGGCACATTTTATGTCTTTGTAAGCAAACAACCATAAATTTGCTTAAGCTGACTGCCTTCTATTCCAGTAGGATTTTCAGATCATGGAACCTGCCTGAATATGGAAGTTTATCCTGACACTTGTGACTTTGTCATGTGCCAGCCAGTCAGATTATGCCCTACTACCACCTACAATCTGTTGTGTATTTAAGAAAAAAAGTATCTTTTTTAAGGTTTCTAATTTTGTGAAACATTTACCCACACTACCTTTGTATTCTTTTTGTTTCCTTTTTCCTCTTTCCTGAATTTCCCTTCTTCCCTCAGGATCCAGTACGCTCTTTGCTTCCAGTCTGTGTAAAAGTTGTCATCTGGTGCAAAACACATGCTTTCAACATGTAATGTCAATATTGGTTAATATTGTTATTGTTGTCAGCAACATCTTAGGGCCACTTGCACCAGAATCAAGTGCACTTTCAGTAAACTCTGGGTTCAATTTACATTTTCCAGCTTGCTAATGCTAGAAAATGCAAAATACAGAGAGAGAGGGAAGTTAGAAAAATACAACTAGAAATATTTGGCCTCTGCAATTGCTTCATGATTTTTCTTGTTAGATTGTTTGTCTTTTTTTCCTGAAGTCTGGTGTGTTGTAAACCAGGATTTTAGAGTCTCTATTTGAGACCATCCACTCAGGAAATGGAGGCATTGTCTCACATTAGCAGGACCATTCAAGGATGACCTACAGGACCTGAAAAGACTTACTGAAAACTATCATTTAGGTGTAATCTGGAAAGTTTTGCAAGTCTCATGGAATAGATTTTACTCCAAAAGTGAGTAAAATCTTACCTTTTTACTCCAAAGGTGAGTAAAATTAAGACGATGGTGATGTTTTCACAGAAATTCCCTGAGCAGTGGCATCAGTTTAATTAAGTTATTTGAAATTAGTTATTTGATGAGAACAGTTTTTCATTACAGCCTGTTTTACCTGAAGGTTCGTAAGAATAAAGAGAGTTCTGCAATCTTGGGTTGCAAACTGCATTTTAACACTGAATTCCAATCAAAAAACTGTTTTCAGTCACCTTTTGATTAAAAGTTTCTGGCATTTTCTATTGATAATGTCACAGGTTCCAGAGACAAAAGAGAAACATACTTTATACTTGAAGACTTTTGTAACAGTTTAATAAAAAGACAACTGAGAAAGTAGGAAGCCATGTCTTAGAATGAGCTATTCAGACTTTGTTGGATGTCTTTTATTAAGTCATAAGTACTGTGCTGTAATTAATTCTGATTTTTGCTGGGTTTTATGCTGGAAATGTTTCATCTTTGAATGTGAAGGAGAGAAGCAAAGACTTTAAGAACAAGAAATATCAATATTCAGGTTATTCAGCATTCACTAATTTCAGCATTCAGTTACTTTCTGAAAGATGTCGAAACATCGCTTTGTCCATCTACCTGCTGGTAAAATCCTCTCACCTGGTTTAAATATTTCAGCAGAGTTTGGAATGATTGATGAAAGCAACCCAGGAGTCATCCACTGTGGCTTAAATGCTGGATAAAGCTTTGTTAACATGCTGTTATAGCTGTTTTCTAGATTTCACCAGTAAGAATTACTAAATCCTCGCAGCCTAAAGTTGATTTTCCGTGGCCCAAAACAAGAGCTGGTGTAAATCAAGGTTGTGCTGCTCACTTTGGAACAGTGATGTGAATTTATTTGGTTGGGAAGGTGACCTCATTAGCCCAGCTGAGCAGAGGTCAGGTGTCACCAAGATTGAAATCCAGAGCAGTATTTTTTCAGTAGGAGCTGTAAGTAGCTTTTCTTTAAGAACGTTGGAACTTGAAAGCCTGATTGTATGGATTTTACTCGGGTAGGCAGTGTGTTCTAGGTCATGTTTGGGAAGTCAGAAAAATCTGTTCAGTCATACCACGCTCTTATTTTTTTGCATCATTCAGGGATATTGAACTTTAGGGTGAAAGGCTGTGGCTTTTTTGTTGATTGGTTGGTGGGATTTGGGGTTTTTTTTCCTGGAAAATTTGTCTAAGACACTGTAGTAAAGCTTGCCCACTTTTTGGCCATAGTCAAGAATGACCTAGAGCAGAAATAATGTCTGCCTTGATATTGGAGATATCCACCATTAATTGAAAAGTTGTTAACTGTTTATTTACTTTTCTTAGAAGTTCAGCATTTAAAAGCTTGTAATGGCAGGGGGGTTGGAATTAGATGACCTTTAAGGTCCCTTCCAGGCCAAACCATTTCGTGATTCTACATTAGAATTAATTATTGAGAGGCGAGTTGGTCATGACCTAGTGCTTTGGTAGTTTACTCTAGTTATCATCATCATTAGGCTGGACTTGATGATATTCCAGGTCTTTTCCAACCTCATCAATACTGTGATACTGTGATCTCGTGCTGTCTGTAAACAGTTTATTTACTGTAGCAGTGGGACTCAGCTGGTAGTGTGGATCCCAGCTCTGTGGGTTTGGTTTTTAGGTGGAATATCTGATGCACAGCTATGGAGAATGAGTTACTGGTGGGACATCAGAGAAGCCAGAACAGGCATCAGGCATAGTGCAGAAAGGACTGACCTCACCCTTTCCATTTCCTTGAATTTCGCATGAGCTCGGGAAATGTGGTAATCAGGAATTTCAGTAGGGTAGCCGAGGAGTAAAAAGGAAAACAAACTGCACCACCAGTGCCTTTGCCCGCTTGACCTTAATGTCCACAGGGCTCAATCCCTTCTCCACCACACTCCCAAATAACACACAATGTTGGGTGGAAACTGT
The DNA here is from genome assembly GCA_013390025.1 of Pitta sordida. Taxonomy (NCBI): domain Eukaryota; kingdom Metazoa; phylum Chordata; class Aves; order Passeriformes; family Pittidae; genus Pitta; species Pitta sordida. Next base: position 332,583 of record WEKX01025992.1, read on the forward strand.
GCGAGTTTGAGACATTCTTTGTGCTTGTTACTTGCAGAGTCAGCCACCCTTGTGAAGCCCTTTAGTCAGATTTAAGCGTTGCTGTGACCCTTCCACGAGGCTCTCTGGAGGAAACCTACCCTCCCTGTTACCTAGCAGTTCATAAGTAATTGCTGGTTAACCAGGAATTTTACCCCACACTTCACATTTGGGAACAGATTGAAAACTGCTCTGTCCATAATAGGAGGGAGAGGCTCAGAATTTTATGGTATGCATGGTAATAAAAAGCAAAGCAATTGTCACATGCGTTTTGGCTTGAGTCATGACAAGAAGCAGATGTGTGGCATGCCTTTTCCTTCACTTGTATGTCTGCCAAACAACGCAAAATTCTGAAATGTTTTCTGCTTTTTGTTGCAATTTAATCTTCTCCTGAGTAAACTGAACATGACAGTGAGTCCATCCAGAGTAGTTGCACGGTTTGACATTTCTGTGACTTTTCAGAAAGTGCTTGATTTACATTTATTTTGAAGGAAAGTAGGGAAAGGATTATATTCATCTTGTGTTGAAAAGATAAGTATGTTTTCAGGTTCAAACCCATGAAAAGCATGGTCGCCATTTACAAGTAATGACTTTATATTTTAACAGCTCACTGAACTCTGATACAACTTGGAGCTTTATTGTTGTCTGGTAGATGCACATAGATGTCTGCTCAAAAATACAGACATTATTAAATCCTGTTTAATCTGATGAATCCAGTATCACTAGGAGACCCATACGTGCACATACGTGTGGATGGTGGCAGAGCTGTCTGTAGCATGTTCTTCATGGAAAGTGTATTTTCAGGGTGCCTGACTGGCTCAGATGTGTTACTGTGAGTGCAGGTTTCCTCTGCTGTATAAAGGGTTATCCTGGTCTTGAGCCTTTCTAAGCTCTTGTATTCTGTGGTGGTGAGTTCTGCAAGCTGCTTGTGTATGGTGGAGGGTGTGTGTGGTATGGTGTGGGTTTCCTTTTCAGTCTAATCCTGTGACAGAGAAGGTGATTCTGGGGCTTAATCTCATGCCATGCCCTGCACAGTCCTTCAGCAGAGTCAAATGATCGCGAGGTCAGCTCTCAGTTCTTAGGAAACATAGCTTCAGGAGACACTCGTAAAGCACG